>JAUZNJ010044836.1:3995-22501 GCA_034780135.1 Jordanella pulchra | reverse complement strand
TCGCTCTGAACGAAGGAAAAAACACCGATTTATTTTTTGGTGCGTTCAGCTGACCTGGCACAGGGAACCAGCGGCATCACCCCCCCCCCCCCCTTCTGAAACTTTGAAATACACAAGGTCCAGCAGTCAGAGGCTTTGGTTATGTAGGTCCCAGAGAGCAGACTGGGAAGAGCCTCACCCAGACAGCTTTCAGATGTTTAACTTTCTCTAGAGAATGGGAGAGTCACTGCAGCTTCGATCAGCACCCCTTCTGCTGAAGAGTGGTCAACAGGGTGTGGACTTAAATTATTAGGATGCTAATACTTTAGGACTGCAGTAATTTGATTGCACAGACAATTGAAGCTGTTTTACAGCATAGAAAGCAACAGAAGACTGCATTGCTCTCTCTCTCTGAGTGCTTTCAGCACAACGTGTTCTCTTTTTCCAATGTAAGAGGCTTTTTTTGACCCATTCTGCTGTTAACACTTTGGTGAGTAAGTATAGAAATGGCAGGAAGAAGGCCAGTGGGGCTACAAACAGAAATGAGATGGCTAAAGACAGGGCCAAGCTATATGACTTCGTAACGATTCTACGACATCTGTTGGCTTCCTAGATGAGTTACAGCTAGTTGTACTCATCAAGTGTCAACTCTTAACATAGTGCTGGGTAAAAATAACACCAGAAAGCTGGATTTTGTTAAAGATTCAACACTATGAGGCCCCCAGTGCATCCTAAGCATGACTGCATGCTCCTTCTTTGTGCTTGTGGCTTCATTTACATGTAGATTCTCCTTCGCTTATTCTGATTTTTCCCCTTCCCTTTGTAATCATGTCCTGCTTTTTGCTGGCCGACCAAACAAAATCCTGATTAAATGCATTGGAAGTTGTGGTAAAAATCTGACAAAATGTGAAAAAACTAACTGTGAAAACAGTATTTTCCTATTTATTTTCTCTCTTTTTTTACATAACTACACCCACCGCCAACACCAGGCAGGTGGGGTAGTTATAGCTCCTAATGACAGTCCTACTCTTGCTGTATTTATGGGAAATAGGATTACAGGGGAAAATTAAAGTCCTGGAGTGAACAAGTGGTAAATACTGCATCTATAATTTGGTTGTTGAATTTACATAGCTGGCACACATGAAAGAATATTGTCTGGATGCTATTTCTTTCCATGAGATGCAGAATCGGTTTGGTTTATTTTCGTTTATTTTTACTTCTAGTTAGATTTAGTCTCAATCTGTCTTTTTTTCTCTCATTAGAAAAGCCACTATATGTGTGTGATTGTTTTTTTTTAAAAAAAACTTTAGGAATAAATGTCTCTAATCTTCTGAGTCTTATAGCGTTTACATAAAAAAGATGAATATTACTTGAAAGAGTTGACTTGTTAAAAAACATAAACATAAAAACATGGTCTAAGAAGGCCAAAGTGTTGAACCATCATCTTTTTCTGTTTCTGTAGCTGCTATTCTTGGTTCTACCCTCCCCACCATAACATCCCTTTACTGGCCTCTTTAGATCAGTTGCTTTTACATCTTTGTGTTTTTAGGCCTCCACTCTACGTTCTTGGTCTTAGCCACAGAACTCCTCAAGCTCTCCGCTCGAAAAAGAGCGGTTATACTGACCTGATATTAATGAGGCACGTGTCTTTGCGGGTGTTTGTCTCTCTTCCACTTGTCTGCATCTTTTGATCTACCTCCCAATGTCTATGCATTTGCTGAGTGTGTGGATCTGTTTTTTTTTTGTGTGTGTGTGTGAGGCATGTGTGTTTCAAATTACAGTGCCGAAAATACCCCTCATAGTTTTGGGCCACTACTGGCCATAGAGCTGTCGATCTGCGGTCGCTGGAAGACGAGGCAGACTGGAAAAGGGAATAGTTTGCTGGACTCGGGGGCCAGATTCCTCTTTTTCATCCCGAGCTTCTGCTGCTCTGGGTGAAATTAGAGAGCACCGTGGGCTAGAAAGGGGTTTGGATTTGATGAGGGAGTGCTGGGCAGGGCCAAGGAAAAGCATAGTGGTTTCAGTACAGTACCAACTTTTATACCCTTCCATGAATTACGCAGTCTGAGCTTCCTGGAAGGTGTGTTCTCCGTTCTTATGTTTCTCATCGGAGCCATAATAAACTGCTTTTAAAATTAAACACATTTTTAGAGTTTTTTTAAAATCCAGAATAAACTACAGGTAGGCAGACTTGGTTGTGAGGCGCTCGCCTCCTTTTCTTTTAGCTACAACTGACAGATTAGAAGCTAGAGGGAAACAGGGTTCCTATCCATTTGATCTCTTTCCGTCTCTCTATCAACGTACCGTCATTCTGGAAAAGTCTGGAATTTTGACATGAAAAATGTGTAGGAGCCCTGTGGACTGAGAAGGCAAAACAGAAAGATGATATGGTTGATTTTAAAGGAGGCCTCTTTGTTTCTACACGTGTTTTGCTCAATGCCCCTTCCCTTTTTAGTCTTTTAATCTACCATAAGAACATCGTTGTGATATCCTAACAAAATGTCAAGGTGAACTTGGATAAGCCACTTCAGTCGGACTACGACAAAAAAACGTATTCATTAGTTGGGAGGGTTTTTTTTTTTTGCATATGAGTGTACCACTTGTTATTGAAGCTGTAGGAACCATTTTGGCTCTAAATTCATTCAGTGTTTGGTTTGAATTATTTAAACTCTCTTAAGTATCTGCTTTTCACCTGCAAAAATATCTACTTACACATTGTGTAGTAACTGACCAATTGGAGATGTAAAAAATGTTTCTCAGTTTCCAAATAGCCTCGTGGTCTGTAAAGCTGAGTGTTTCTCACTAAAGGGGAGTAAAGGAAACTTTTTTTTGCCTTTTTTTGCTGAATGAAAGTTGTGTGTTTGGATTGAGGAAAATGTTTAAAGCGAAACCTACCGGGATGCAAAGTCAACACTGTGAAGCCCAGCCTTCCCTCTCACTCTTCACAGATTCTCATTTTAACACCACAATGAGACAACATGTGTTTTCTAAAGTTATTTGCAAAAAAATGAAAATTTGTTTGAAGGGCTTTTAAAAACCAGTGTTGTTTTTTTTTTTGCTCAGTCTTTTATTACCAACTGAGTTCGGTGTAAAATTGTCTTTCTAAATGTAAACAAAACCCATCAGTCTGTGTCATGATGGACACTTATGCATTTGATTGCTTTTAAGACTAAATTCAACTCTCTGTGACCGCTCTATCCCACTCCTGTGGTTTTCCTCTTTGTATATACTCACCTTCTTTTCCAATCACTCACACACCCAGCAGTTCATGCCTGAATCGCCCACCCTCACCCACCCCCATCAGACCCTGCTGGGTTAGGACCTGGTAATGGCCAGCAGTTAACTCATCCCAGATGTCGAGATCCCCCTTGTTTTCTCCTCCTCTTGTTCTTTTGTTCCATCTCTCAGCTCCCTGCATTACTGGCTACCACCTCGCTGCCAGTCTCAGCTTTATGGGAGTTGGAACGAAAAAACTGGCAAAACTCTTTGCTAATGAAGAGATAGGATTTTAGTCCTGATGGTTTAGCTGAACAGTGGAGGGAAATCTGGATATTCAATCCACTGTAATGGATGGGATAGTTCCCAGCAAGGGTTGATCCGTCAGTGTTGAGGGTTTTATGACTTAGGGTAACTCCTCTATGTGCCCCTTTTCCTTTAAAAGTAACCTGATCATGTTGCGGAGGTTTTAGTTTGATGTTTTATTTAGATTGTATGTTTCTGTATAATCATAGGGTTAGCTTACAGAATCCTGGAGACATAATTTAAGCAGGACAATAAACCCGGGGCCTAATTTCTTGGGTATCAGGATGGTTTGAGGTGTTTAGTCGCTATAACTAATGAACAGGGTCTCTTTTTTTTCATTTCCACTGTGTTTTGTTGTGGGTTTATGCTTCAGGGTGTTGGTGAAGATTTTTCCTTCCTCGTTTTTTTTTAATTTTTTTATTTTAATTTGGAGGAAAAGGATAAGGGTGGATGCCAGCTGGCAACGAGAGATCTTTGTTCACATGTGTGTGTTGTTTCTAAGTGGAGGCCTCATTAGTGAACTGGTTGCTCAGAGACCCCTATTTTCCAACTAATTAAGTCCCTGTGCACACATGTGGAACACACCTGGAGCCAAAAATGGGTATAGTATTCCTTAATCTTATTTTATAAAACAAGTAGTTTAGCAGAGATAAACAGTTTTAGAATATAGGATTTACATAATAATGTATATGCATACTAATAATCATCAAAATGAAGTCTAAATGTAAAAAAAAAAAAAAAAAATCAGAAAGTACATTTTGTATATGTCTCCTATTTTGAATTATTTTGTATCAGTTAGAATGATTACATTTTATTCACTGATTATATAAAAACATTGTTTGGGGAACTAATAAATAATATGGTCTACAATTATTTCTTACTATTAATCATTTTGAGATGGATTTCCTAATGATTATTTGAAGTAATACTAAAACAAACAAACAAAAAAACTACAACTCTTAATGTAATAGCACTGATTTTTTGCTATTGCAAAAGTAGGACGATTTTTCTACAACAGAGATAAATGTTTGCAATGTTGTTTGAGCAAATTAAAGGTATTTTAAAAGTTTACTCACAGTGTCAAATGTTAGAATTCTGACTTTTAAAACTTAATGTTAATTTAAAGGGAATAGTTTGAGATTAAAGGTTTTAGATCGACCTTTTGGATCTGTCAGCTTCTTGCACCAGAACAGAAAAAAGGGAGAGACAAACTAATGGCTGATTAATGGAACCGACTGGATCACTAAAGGTTTATGGTTCCCAGAATCCTGTCTCTGTTTGCATGAGAAGCAAATATCACCACAACAGCTACTATAATACCCAGCTCTGATAGAAACCATATCTACACATTTGTTTGGCTTTCTTACAGGGGTAGGGAATGCTTCTTTCTTGTTCCATGTTCCTGTTTTCCGTACCTTTATAACTTCTATATATCTTACGGGACAGGGAGTTGTTATAGACCCTAACCAGCCAATCAGAATTTAACTTGGGACATCTGCTGACCACGTCGCAATTTGATTTCCAAAAAGTATTCAAGTATTCCAGAGTTTCATTCTACCGCGTTCTTGGAGTTACACATGATGTAAACAAACTATCTGAATAGATTTAATACAGTTTGATCTGCAAAGCTGTTCTTGCATTTAAGCTTTGAAATATCTCAACTACAGTTTTGATTGAATGAACAAGTTTACTTTAACATCAGTATTTTAACTGTAGTTGATTATGAACTGTTTTAAGTAGCTCATTTAGAATTTGCTAAATAACATACTTTGTACTTTGACAGCTTGATAGATTTCCAGAAAAACTCTTAGAGAAAAGCACATCAAGTTCATAAATAAATTAACATGTTGAAGTCTCACTTGAGGCTGCAACTAACAATTACTTTGCTAATGAATCAATCATTGACTATTTTTTGGGATGAATAGTAGCATAATTAGGACCTTTGAATTGACCTCTGGTTGGATAGCAAAAGGTGCTTAATTGGGGATTGGTTTACAAAATTTAAACTGTGAGAGATTATCATTGAATAATCAAGTACAATCTGATAAAATGTGTCACCCTCAGGCTCAGAATGTTATAAAAATATTAAAAGCAGGTAGTGCAGCTAATTCTTAAAGGTATGTGAAGTATTTTTTTAAGGACCTTGTAGAAGGGCAATGAAGGTAAATGAAATGTTACATATGGGGCGTTCAGTTCAATGTGAATCAGTGCCTTATACGAACAATATGATAATAAAGAACAAATCCTTTTTAACAATTGCAGAAAGCTACTAAAATACAAACTCAATCTGGGTCTGAGTTTTATCCTTGTTATATGGAATGGAGTGTCTTCTATGGAAAAACTATGATGAGGTTCTAGGATACAGCTAGACCAACCTCAGTGTGCCTCGAGGGAAATAAGGCACAGCTCGTGCTTCAGCCTTGGCTGGGCACTCTGACCTTAGTGTGACTAAATGCTGCTGCATTTCAGTTTTCCTGGATTGAATAGTAAAGCCTGTGTTTTTGTTCCCTTCTATATTCTTTCTTAATTACTTGAGATCGTCTTTGTGGTTAGGAATAGGAGCTTCATAAGAGATGTGGGATTAAACTCAGGCAGAATAGGACACTTATCGTCCACGTAAATCACTGTGGTGATGCAAATTATTGCTAGTCTAACATAGATCATCTTTTTCGATTTAAAATCGAAAGCAAATTTTGGAAGTATTACCAGATGAAAAATGCTCAGTTGGAAGTAATTTCCATCCATCCATTGTCTTTACACCCTTGTCCCTAATGGGGTCGGGAGTATTGCTGGTGCCTATCTCCAGCTGCGTTTCAGGCGAGAGGCGGGGTACACCCTGGACAGGTCGCCGGTCTCACGAATTCATTAGCAATAAAGCTGCTTTTAATACACAAATAAATGGATCAACAGATTTATTTACACTGGAAATGGATGGAATGGAAAGATCTCCTTTTGTGCAATGCCATGCCGAAACCATTTGATAAGGAAATTATAATGTATATCAATTTGGTCTTTAGAATCGGTTAACTTAATTTGTTAACTTAACAAATTAAGCAGAAAAACCATTTTGTTGGTTTTTAACAAAACTGTAGTAATAAATCACATTTTTATAGTGGTTTTTAAAGCTTGTTTTCCTTCTTTATAGGAACAGTTTTTCCAACATTGATATCTTATAGAAACTTAGGAGGCTTAATATTTATTTTTTTTGTTCATGAATTTACTTAATGTACCTAAAAGAAATGTTTTCCTTTCTGTGCGGTCCAGTATGTTATGCATTGTTATGCAACGTTCTACGTACTGTTGTAATGTTTCGTTCTGTTTAACATCATTTAATCGCCTGAGATCATTTGGTCCGATACACAAGGACAAGGATTTTTAGATCTCCTAACAATCCTAATACTGCACCATATCACTTGATTTTTTTTTTCTTCAAACTTTGACTCAGTACTCAGCCAAGGAGATCAGGACCTCATGGTAGTGTCATTCAGTTGGATCAACCTGGGAATCTTTAGGAGTGTTCACAAATTGATGTTGTTACTGTAAGTGGTGTTTGGACATGTGCTGGTTGTCTGGTTGGTAATCTTTGCTGTTTAACAGTGAATTTAGTGATAAACTGGGAGGTTTCCACAAGGTTTATGAGCCTCAGTGATTATACTTCCCAGCGCTTATTTAACTTCCTGAAAGAAGCACATTTTTGAGGTCATAGACTGATGTTGGACCCTATCTCTATTTCTGCTCTAATTCATTTCTTAGGGGGTTGCTTTTGGTAGTACTCTGTGCAGACCATTCAGGTTTATCCATACCAAACTTGTAAGATCGAAAAGCATGATTCGTCAATCCAGAGGACATCCATTGCTCAAGTGTCGACATACTGAATGTGAAACTTTACATTTCACTTGGTGTTGTATGGCTTGGATGTAGAAGCTCTGCCATGGAGACGAATTTCATGAAGCTCACTGCTCTTGATCTGATCTGAAGGCAACGTGAAGTTTGAAAGTAGCAAATGATTCTGCAGGAGTTGGGAACATCTGAACTCTATGGTTATCCGCATCCTTTTCCCCCAATCCGTCAGTTGAAGTAGCAAACCACTTTGTGGCTTAGCTGCTGTCATTCCCAATGGCTTTCACTTTATAACACCACTGACAGTTGATATAGGAGGTGAGGAAATTTCATGGCTGGACTTGTTGCATAGTTGGCATCTAATCATAATACCACCCTGGAAGTAACTAAAAACCTGACAGTGACCTGTTCTTTATATATGCTTATAGAAAGAGTCTCTGCATATATAGATGCTTCCCGTTATCCACCTGAAGCCATGGAAGTGTCTAATGCCTCTGCCACACTATTCTGCCTCACAGCTCAAGGAATGGTAACATTGCATGCATTTAATACTGTTGCACAATATTTGATGTTCAGCCAAGTCAGGCTTTGAAACGGTCCGTGATGTATTCCGCAAAAATAGTCCGTCCACCACCATGAAATTTACAGATGTGTTTTATTTGCAAATATCAGCAAGGAATTGAAAGCAGCATCCTTTTAATCTCAGACGACACCAGTGGTCAGTTGTAAGTTTTAAATGCGTTTCTACTTTAGCACACCTGACTCAAATATTGGTTAAATATGATAACTCTATTGCGCTTAATTGCATTGCAGGAGACAGTTAAATCACTGGATTTAGGTGGTTGGGGTGTTTTGAAAGTTGCAAGAAACAAACCTTAGAGGCCTTGAGTTTAAGACCATAAGCTTAAATTGTGCTGTGTCTGCATTGATGATCCTCTTGGCTATCATGAACTGACGATGCTCAGATCATCTTTCTAATTAGTTGAGTTTTTGATTACTTTACCTCTTATATATAAAAAAGCTAGACTAACTCTATTGCAAATGCACATCAGCCTGAATTGTTAGAATTAGACAATTTAAATTCTACACCAATCATTCCTATATACTCTCATTAAACAGTTGTGCACTAAAAGTGCACTTACAATGCTCAAAAATGGGAGTGGACTTGATGATCCATATAATTTGCCCTATTTCCTGACATTTACAGACCGAAAGAAGTCCTTGAGTCATTGGCTTGCATTTTAACAATAATATCTATTTTTGTTGCTTGTCTTTTTTAGATAAAAGAAGTGAGATCATATTATGAATTTAAAAAACATACATTATTAATTGAAATTAAATACAGTGAAAATCACATAGACTCGAGCTTATTTACAGTTATTTTTGTTTTGGCAGTCTTAGTTTTAAACCCCATTGTGTGGTTGACTAACAGAGAATACAAGCTTAGACAACTCAATGACAGTGGAACCCCCACTTTTTCACACCAGGTTGTTGCTGTTTGCAACCGTCGCTGGGAATGGGACACAGGTGTACATACCTGTTCAGACTGTTTATTTTTTTTCTCAAACACCGAAGCGACTTTCTGTAACAAAACACACTTTTAACACTGGGAACTGTGTTTCTACTTTAATCTGCCTCACACATTTCTTTTAAACACTCCCTTCTTTTTGAAGAAAAAACAACTTAGGTCATCTTTTGCTAATTGAGCCTCTTAAGACAGCGGGTTCCGTTGGAATTTGTGGTTTTACGCTAGAGCTAAATAGACGATATCCCTATGTAAAGCTGGTGATCATTCGGGGAACACTAAAGGCCTGTCTTAACTGGAGATTATTTGTTTCAGAATGAGCAGCAGGGTTTGTTAACATAGTGACAATGAGGTGATTAATCAAGCTGTCAGAAACATACCGTGACACTGCAAATACAGTGAGCCCGGGGTCAATATTTCTAGATTTTAAAACCAATTGTTTTTAATGTACTTGTCTGTTCGCATTGTTTGTCTTTCAACACATTAAACTTCAATATGAATCATTTCTGAAAAAAGAAACAAAAGAAAGTATCGTAATATAAACAGATAACTGTCAGTGTGCACCAAACAAATATTAGAAGAAGAAAGGCAAAACCACAAAATAGCTTCCAGGATTTACAATTGTCAGAGGGGTTCATAGTTACACCTAAATGACCCCCATGAAGGGTATATACCTTGCACACGTGTGTCCCGCTCAGAGCTAATGTTTCTCTACAAATCTGCAGGGGTACTTTGAAGATGTGAGGCATTTGTGATGTGGTTTTAGAGATGGAGTAAAGTCAGCCAGCTGCATCCACTGTGGCTATAAGTGACAACAGGCACCAGAGGACTTGGTCAGGCTGTGGAAATGTAGGTGCTTTATGAGGTATCCAGCAGTATGGGCATGATTAGCTGCTGCTCTATATCGTCCAGCCCGCCTTCATAAGTCCCCACCCTCCCGGAGGCCCGTATTCGCTTTTGAAGGGCAGGTCTGGCAGGCAGATTCTCATCCCAGCGTCAGGAGTTCTTGCGGTTGTCAGCAGCATCATTCCTCCATCTGTCATTAGTGCCCATTCTGCCCCACAGATCCCTGCTTGCATTTTAAGTTCCAAGCCACTAAGTGCATCTCTAGAATATTCATTGCTGGAGCGTCGACCACAATAACCATCAAAAACCCAGGAGATCACCAAATGTGGAGTTGAAATCTCCACTGGCTGCCTATTGCTTCTTTTGGATCTAAACACATATACAGGGAATTCAATCAGCATGTTAATCATGTTAGTTCCTGGAACAGAGTATGTGTGTATGGTGCTCTGATCCAGGATCAGCTGGTGTGACCTTGGGTAGTTTTCCCAGATGGATTCTCCTGCCAATAAAATAAAAAAGTGTTTTTGCTGCCATTCTTCAGACAGTGCAGTTAACAGGGTTCATCCTCTGATGCTTTAAAACTTAAAGACAATATTCAGAGTTACTCAGAAGTGTTTTACTCATCTGCAAAATATGCTTATTTTGCAGATTTTAGTTCTAAAAGATATATTGTTTGTGCTACCAACCCTCAGCAACTGAAGTATTTCTTTTGTAAAGCACCTTTCAAAAATGAATGCCAAATAAAGAATTTTAAAAAGGTCTAATCTTCCTCAGTGCTTTGTAATCAAGGTCTCTTCTAGTGGATTCTATGAAAACACAGAATACGTCACATAAGGTAAGGGGTTCCTTGTAATTTCCACCTCATGTGACAAGGTTTACATTTGAACAGTCATTTGATGATACTGCTTATGGCAAGCTGTTTTTCCATTTATTCTACTTGAAATGTATTAGTCGTCCTTTTCACTGGAAATGACACCAGAAACCACCAACGCCATATTAGGTGCCTAGGTTCCTCTCAGTGCAACCTTGTGTTAAAACTGTCTCATCATTTTAGTAAAACTAAACATATCATAGAATAGAAACTTATATATATTTTTAAGCATTAGAAGTGATCTTCCAAACCTTTATTTTTAATGAATTCCAAATTTGTCAAAATTAAATTTTTTCAACTCTAATGTGTTTGATGGTAAAAAATACAACCATTTAGAACTTAATTAAACGTTGTCAGGAAACGTTTTCTTAGGTTTTAGGTGAAAATCTCTTATTAGACCTCTAACCCCAAAAGGTAGATCTTTGATGTTTATTAAACCTATTATATTATTTAGTGTTTGAATTGGACTGACTCATGTCCAGCTTTATATTCTGTTTTTTAAAAAGTAAAATCCTGCTATTTCTAGTTGGGATGTATCAGTATTTGTCTTTTGCATTTACAGCTCTAACCTTAAATCACTATTTGTTCATGTCTGATTTACAACTTTAAAAATAATTTTGTAAAACAATATTATTATTACATGTACTTCCCAAAACTACCTTTATTACAATAAATACCTACTTTGCCAGAATCTGATATTTTTTTCTGCAACTTATGCATAACTAATGAAAAATAAGAACAATTAGAAATAGGTTTGATTGAAAGTTCAACTCCTAGCTTTGAAATTAATGTTTATTCATGATGTAGCTTTTTTTCTATTCTTCTGGAAACAAAAGCTCAAATTTTATACATATACAAAAAACTGACCCTGCTTTCATATGAACTTTAGTGTAGCTAATGTTTTTCTACTCATCATATGGTTGTTGTGGTTGGATTTGAAAAAATGTTTTATTACATCATGGAGTTGTTAAAATAAATTTTCCATTTATATTAAAACATATACAGATGATGTAAGTGCTTGTTTTTTTTTGTCAAAGCTATCTTGTTTCTGACAATTTGCTTACTTGTATAATTTCCAAATTTGTCACTCAGAGGTCATAAGTACTTCCTACATTTTAAAGCAGTGAGGGGAAAAATATCTGAAACTTGATTGTTTTGCCAGAAAACCACAAAGGTTACAGAGATCTTCTGATTTATGAGGAAGTTTGATGAAGTTCTGTTGTGAAAATATTGACATTTTTCCACACAAGTGCAATTACAACCACAAAAGTCAATGTGCTTTACTGGAATTTTCTATGATTGCCCTCTTTACTATGATGTTACTAGAAATAAACAATCAAATGTCTTAAGAAGTACCTTCATTTATAAATAAACTCCACCAGTAGGGAAAATCATAGGAAGCCTCATTTGGAGTTTGCTACCTGCCATGTAAAAGATGTAAAGCACCATTCTTTATGGTGAACAACGGTAGTGACAGTGTGATGCTGTGGGGATGATTTTCTTTAGTAGAGAGAGGGAAGCTGGTCTGGTCTGGAGGAAAACCTGATAGGGTGCAGATAGGGCAGGACGATATGTCCAAAATTTATACCACGATACATTTCTTAATTTCAGGTCGATATGATATAACTTCGATATCGATGTAGGAAAAATAAAAGCCTTAGAAAGACATCCAAGAATGCCTACAACAGATGACTATATAAACTTATGACGAATATTTTGCAATGTTTATCAAAACATTTAACTAATATTTGCTTTGAAAAACAAAAACACATAAAACTACATGAAAACCTGGAACATCAGCCAGTGACCAATGCCATGTTTATAGACTGTGATTTATATTGAAATATTGAAAATGTGTGTAAAAATCATATCACCACTATTGAATTTAACCATATCGTGATATATATTGATATTGAAATATTGTCCAGCTCTAGGAGCAGAAGACCTGATACTGAGGTGGCGGTTCACCTTCTGGTTAGCCAACAACCCTAAACATACAGTTACAGATTGAATAAAGTTGTATTCAGGAGTTCTAATGGTCTAGTCAAAGTTCACACTTATTAAGAATCTCTAGAAAGACTCTAGATGGGCAAAGTTGGTGGAGAATGGGCCTTAAATGACTTAGTAGAAACAGGAAAAAATATTTTAGAACCTCAGATTGAGAGTCTCATCTTCCAAAAGGACACTCCTCAAGATGCAGCTAAAATTGGAAACACATAAAATTTGGTAAAAACGATCATCTAGTCTCTGCCCTTGTCTTCATAATAGATTTCCCAATTGCTTAAGTGCCTTATACTTAAATGTAAGAATAGAAGGACTGGGATGGAACAGAATCCAAAAAGCTGAGAAATGATGGACAGAAAAGACTTCTGGTTATCCCATTTACCCTGGAAACCATAAATATCTTTGGAACAGTCCAGGCTGTGGACCCTTTTTCTCAGGATCTGCAGGTTTGGCTTGGTGTCTGCTGACTAGACCTGGCCTCAAAACTGTGCTCACTTTCTGTCTGGCTCACATGTCGGCTGCATTTTACTTCACATGAGTTTTCATTTGCTGACACCAAGGAAATGAGAGGAGGGAATGAGTGACTGCTGGAAGACAAAGAAACAAAGTTGACAGTGGGCAACAATCACATAAAGCCGTACAAACTGCTCTTTTCTGTACTTTTAACACAAAGATCTTCATATGTAATAGTTTTACTACCAAGTATTAAGTGCACAGAAATAAACAAACCCTGCAGAAGCATCACATTTCCAATTAAAACAGCCTTTTTAATGTATTTATGTGATATTTTAATTTTCTAGGACTCTTTTGGGTAATTTTAAAATGTTTCACTCTGTTTAATGAATTTATATGATTAAATTAGATTCATTAAAATAAATAGGAAATTTTGATCTTTTTCACAAGTGTTGTTTTAATGTAGTTTTATTAATTTATTAGTAAAATGCTTTGTTCTTAAAATAATTTTGGTGCTTTGACTTGCATCCTAAGGGTTTCTTACTTTAATAAATGTTTAGTAATTTCTGTTAGCCTGTCCAATAAAGCAGATCCTGCAGATTTCCCACATTATCTGTCCTTCTAATTATTTCCCTCCAGTCCAGCTCTTATCCTCTTGCACATTTATTTTCGTATGCGAGGAGCAGTGGAGCATAGGAAGAAATAATGAAAATAACAGTTTGTGGCTTCTGGACATTCTGGAGAAATGAACAAAGTATTATATGTTTCCAATTAGGAGCGGAAAAAAATAGCAATAGGGACAGAGGAAATGAAAGCATATAGTGGCTGGTTTGGTTTTCATCTTCAAGCCCCTCTCTCCGTCCTATTTCTAGAAGCTTCTATAGAGTTAAACATACACTGGATCCAGCCAATCCTTAACAACAAACCAGGAAGAAGAAAACCTTCTAATTATTAAAAAGGCTCATTAGTAAATCAAAACACTGAGATCTGATTGGTGTACTGGTGATTAAAACTGCAAGGTAATGACTACTGATTGAAAAGGGTTTAACAAAATATCCTAAACATCAATTAAGCATTAAGAGAATCGTAGCAAAAATGAGAAACAGGTTAGAAAATAAAATGAGTTGCTGCAACAGCAGCTGTATGATGTTGTGCTGTACAGTCAATGTTGCTTAACTAAAGAAGTTTAATTTTAAAACATTCCCCAAAAGATGCATAACACTTGTGGTTTTCAGGGTATTAAATGCACCTTACTTTGTTTTGTTTTGTTTTTTTTCTGCAAAGTCAAAAATGAAAGAGTGGTTAAGAAGAGGATCATAACTGACACTTCACCCTCACTGCAGGCTGTCAACACAGCGGTGGAGATGAGGTTGCAAAAATAATCGTTTCTTCTGCACCTTCACACCGTTCGGAAAACTTCACAACCTGTCTGAGTTGATCCACGGAAGAGAAAAAGGACTGAAAGAGAGTCCATGGAGGAGATAGAGGTTTTGATGGCTCCCATATGTGTACACTGACACCTGATATTCGTCCTGATGGTTGAATCAACATTCTTGGCTAGTGACACAGATGTGCACACCGTCTGTTACAGTTCAGAAGTTAAATAGCTGAGGGGGAAAACTACAGAAAGAGATGAAGTGATACTCGTTTGTTTATACTGAGAGAGGATATTTAATAGACTCATAAAACTGTAATTGTTCAGACTGCTGACTGGCACTTTGCAGGATCTGCATCCCAGCTTGCAAAGTGCATAACCTTCCTGTGAACCCGTTCTAGTGTCATATGAGGTGGATTTTCATTATCTCATCTGGCAATGCTTTCATCCTGGCTGTAGTTCTGCTTGAATCACTTTTCTTGCCTTTCTTTTATAATTTAATAAATGGAGAAAAGACACAGTGATGTCTCTGATGCGGACACCTGAGTTGGTAATATTTATTCTCAAGATGTGATTTGATTTCCTCTACTTCCTTTATCTGACATTTAAACAGGTGTAGCTCTTTTTCTAAACTTTCTACTTTTGTCCTTCTTTCTGTTATTTAAATCAAGCTGGACCTTCGGTTTTCCTACTGAGAGAAAAAAAAATCTCAGACTTTAAGTTTTTCACTCTGTTCTTTCCTCCTTTTTACCTTTATTTCCAGTTGCATTTTTCTGTATTCTGTATGTTGCATTGTGTCTTTAAAGGAATGCTTTTAGGTCTTTGGCCTTTCAGTAATATCCATATAGCACTGCAGCAGAGGAAAACAGATTGGCGCACACACACAACGTCCAGATGTTGTGTCCTCTGGCTGCCCTTGAGCCACTGTAGTAGTAGCAGCTGCAGCTGTCTTGTGGTTCCTTAGCCTGAAACTTTGCTTTTACAAGGAGAAGGTGAGCAGAAGCCTAAAGCAAAACCTAATCCTTCTCTGTGGCTGCAGCTGCCAAGTTTTGAAGACATCTTAACCCGACGGCTCAAGGCAGCTCGTGTCCCAAGATATGGGTGTGATCTTGTTGGGGTGATTTCCAGAACATTATGTCAGCTGAGAGACTTGATGCCAGTTTATTCGCCTTGTATTGATGATGTTGGAGCAGAAGGCAAAGTAAAGCCCTAAAAATATGAAACGTTTTCTTTACTAAAAGATGTTTTGGTTTTTTTCCCAAAAAAGTTTATACCATTAACAATAGAGATTTTTTTATAAAAATTGTATGACTGGTACCTTTGATACAGCAGAAATTATAATTTTTCGGGGGTTTTTGAATTAAATTTCAAGTTTCCATGTTTTTTCCAAACCCTTGATATAATCAAGAAATGCATTTTAACACCTGCATTCTCCTTTTGCACATTAGCCCTGCTCGAGAAATTCCAGAGCTTACAGAGTTCCCGGATAGCCATAAATTCTTGCACAATGTTTTAGGTTTGCCTGCACAGTAACTGCTCTGACTTAGGCCATTAGCTCACTGCCAGCTGTGTCATTATTGTATTATTGTATCATTATTGTACCTGGATTTGTATTTTTGGGTAGAGGTTGCAGCTGGTTGGACTGTATACCAACATTAAACTGGACATAAGCTGAGGAACACTGTGGCTTGGTGAAGAGTCCGAACCAATCGTCCATACGTACATTAACACCCACAGCCAGTTTAGAACCACAAATCAACCAAACAAGCAATTCTTATGGTAAGAGTAGGAAGCTAAAACACTTGCATATGTGCAGGGTTAATATACAGCTGTCACATGGGAGGATTGGACCATTACCTTTTGGCTCTGACCCCTGTCCCAGCACAGTGCCCCAAAAATTGGACTGTCAATATGGCAAATACTAAATCTGCTCAGCATGAGCCTCAGCACATTAACTCTATTGTTTTGCAGCATTGCTGCACAAAGCTCCCAGAGTAATACTGAACTTGGATTTATCCTCCTTATGTATGGTGCTTATTAATTAATTAGGTTGTCATCATGATGTTCTCACAGGAAATGCTGTCATTCTGTGATATATATATATATATATCACGCTGCCTCTCAGCTATGTGTCAGCATGGCTGAATATGGCAAAAAAAATGATGATGGTGAATTTATTCTCTTTAATTGTGCACATTATTTAAACACAAGTGGAAGCTCCAGCCAAGAGTATGAATCACGCTCCACGTTTGGCTCTTAAAAGACGCTCTGCTGTTACAGACACTAAGCAGTTTAAAATAGTCTGATCTCAACTTGTTCCTAGTTTGGTCCGAACGCCAGAGAGTTGTCTTGCCCTTGGAAGGTAATCAGCCTATTCTGCTGGTGATGAACTGCTCAGTGGCAATGGATTCACTCTGTTTATACCACTCCAGCTTTAGTCTTTCTCCATCCTTGCTGTTTTCTGATCTATAGCTTTTTTAGGCCTGGGTTTTACCCTGGTCTTCTACTGCTCACTACTATTATTTTTCCACCCACTGTCATGCATGGATTTATCAAGACATCCCTGATCTCTGTTACCTGCATGATACAAACTAGTGGACTGCATACCAATAAACGGTCTTCACTCATGACTGTGGTGTTTATTCTATCCAAGACTTATTATCAACTGTGTCAGAGCTTTAATCATGTTACTTCAGAATTGTTTTGGAAAGTCAGCCCAGCCGAATATTTTGAGAATCCTCTCAGAGGATAAAGCTTTTAAGGAGAGCACCAAGAACAAGAAAACATCTGTTCAACATACAGGCAGTGTCAGTCAAAAATCTGGTCCGAGTAGAGACGACTCATCCCCGAGAGACGTGCAGATGTTGATGTGTGCATTTGATGTTGAAGCATAGACATATAGAGCAATATCAAGTTCCTTGATATCTGAGAACTATAAATTTTGTTTAAGCCAACAGTGTAGCCTACACTCTATGTTCAAATGGCTACAGATGATTTATACTTGTCTTTATTTCTCTAATGGGCACGGTACCTGCACAGGAGCTTTACATACAGATGAAGATTCAAACATCATGGGAAAAATAGTCACTCACTTATGAAAATAAAGGATTTGTGACAAACAATGTTTTGATCATCCATTTCTAAGACAATATTTCGTTTTAAAACACTGGTTTGGATGTTCAACATTAAGCGGTACGATCTAATTGTAACAGGTCGTAACACTACCCCTGAAAAAAAAAAAAAATGAATAAAATAAGATTTAAATACTCTACTTAAGTACTGCATTTGATAAAACTGAACATGCTTTTAGGATTCAGTAAACTGCTCTTGAGTAATTAAAGGCTTTAATCACACAACAGGCAAATGTAGACCCATATTGGATATTTACTGCCTGCATGTAATCAATGTATGACTTGTTCTCATCAGTCTGAATTATTAAATTCTGATATTTTTGCATTCAATAAACCCTTTTATATGCCACATGAACATTTACTTGATTGGATTTGTAACCACCTGTGGTCTAAATGGTCTTGTTGCATTTCATCTGACTTTTACTTCATTGCCATAATTCTGACATCCTCTCGGACATCCGTATCGAACTGGCACTCATCCAAAAAACACTATTGTGAACATTTTTGTTCTACTTTTTCTTACCAATTATTCAGCTTGTTGTGTTATGATGTGCTTGTGGTATTTTCAGCTTCCACTGCTTAACAACCAAGTAATACCACAAAGACACCAGCATCCATTTTTATTTCTGTAAACAGCGTGCCACATTCTCCTTCTGTGGCTGTGAGTCACATTGAGGTCTCGGAGTGTTTAGATTAAAGTCTGTTAGTTGCAAATAATAATGAGTATAAAAAAAACACTCAAAATAATTAGCCATGGTGTTCCAACTTTTTTCTTACTTTTTTCTCTCTCTTCTGAGAAATACAATTTAAAAAACTAGAGTAAAGTGGTGAATAATTGGCACTCT
Source organism: Jordanella pulchra (assembly GCA_034780135.1). NCBI lineage: Eukaryota > Metazoa > Chordata > Actinopteri > Cyprinodontiformes > Cyprinodontidae > Jordanella > Jordanella pulchra. Next base: position 4,110 of record JAUZNJ010044836.1, on the reverse strand, counting down.
AGATCTTGTCCTCTTTATTCAGGTGAAACTGAATATCTGATTCTTAAAACCTGGGAGGTTTAATTTCGGATTTTCCCCTCTTTTTAGAAAGCTTTTCTATGTCCTTCATGACTTT
>JAUZNJ010044825.1:0-32622 GCA_034780135.1 Jordanella pulchra | reverse complement strand
CCTAGCATAATACCGCCACTTCCTGGACACAAAATTATCACGTTTTAACAAGATACATAACACGTTTTAATGAGATAATTATCACGTTTTAACAAGATACTATAACGTTTTAACAAGATACGTATCACGTTTTAACAAGATACGTATCACGTTATAACAAGATACGTATCATGTTTTAACAAGATACTATCACGTTTTAACAAGATACGTATCACGTTATAACGTGATTGCGCTCAAATTTTTTTTTTCCTGCGTGACAGCAATACGCTTCCGTACAATTGTATGCGTAAGAAATAAGTTTACTTTAACAGTTTTTTAAAAAATCTACAAATACTACAAGCTGCAAACTATGGAGAAGTCGGTTAGGCGTGGCAAATATGCAGGTACAAGCGCCGGTATGCATCCCATACGAAGGGATAAAATGTTAAAGTGATTGCATCTTTCATCCAATACTATCTGTATTAAATAGCTATATAACAGCTTAGTGAAAGACATAAAGCTTGTTGTCCAATGTGCATTTTAAAAGCTTGCTTTGAGCCAACAAAACATTAATGAGCTCTTTAATGAGTTTCTCCCCTTCTGCTATGCAGAAGCGGTAGGGTGAGATTTCACTGTTTAAACACAAACTTTGATTCAGAGCACTGAAAGGTTTGTTAAAAATATGAATAACACATTTTGTAGTAAAACAAAAATAAGATAGTAACAGATTTTGATGGATGTTTATGCTGTGCTTACTTGTTTATACTTTTCTCATAGCACATCACATATGTTGTACAGAATATTATTTAGGGTCTTATAGCCACAAGCCAGACTATCTATTTTTTATTTGAAAGACTCTCAATGCCATGTATCACTTTCTTTCTGCTTTACTTTCTGTTCAACTTTGAGTTAGTTCTTTGTTTTTAATCACAGTAAAATAGATTGAAGTTTAAAGTTACACAAGACCAAATGTGACAAATGTTCAAGAAATCCTTTTGAACATTTACATGTTGGACCAGTGAAACCATGATAATGCAATATAAATATTGGATAGATTCTGTATTTGATATTCCCTAAAGACTGACGTAAAGCGAATTGCTGAACTATATCAGTGATTTTAGACCATAACTGAGTTAAAATTACACAGATTTCAGTTACTGTAAGGGAACTGTAACAAACCGTGGCAAATATATTTTTAAGATGTTGTATTTGATCTGTGGTATTTTGCATAACAAGCTAATGTAATAGTGCCTCATGAGAATTTGTTTTCTAGGAAACAATAATGCCTACAGAATAGCAGTCATCTGAGTTCTGTATTAACTAAGTTGCTATTGGTAATTTGATCATCTCTTATGTATCATGTTCCTCAACTTTTTTAGATCTTTTAACCTTTTTTTTTAATTTCCAACTCCAATTGGGATTTACTTTAAAGAGGTAGTAAAGTTTCTTAAAGTGGATTTGGACGATGAGTACAATACTAGTGTATAGCACTTCGGCAAGACACCTGAAGTGAGTCCTGAAGTGTCTTGCCCAAAGACACAATGACATTAATTGCCAGGGCTTTAACCAACAATCCATCAGTCACAGAGCAACTCCAGAATCTGACACATCTGGACCAAAATCTTGTCTGTTATAGACAGTGGTTGGAGCAAAACTGAATATGGAGAATCTCCAACATAAACTCATGGAAGAACCAACGTAACTGTCACTTGGATAAGGTTAAACATCCCTTGCCCCTTTCATGGAAAAGCCTTTGGCAGGATTAAGGTTTTTTTGCCAGTCTTTCTGAAGGAAGTAGGTGGGCATAAGTCAGCCCACCTATGTAACCTCGCTGACTCTACCAAGTGAAGTGATCCCAACTCTGTAATAAGATAGCTAGTTGAGGAGAGAGACAGTTTTGTGAGTCAACAAAGTGATGGAAATATGAAATACATGGTGTGCACAAGGCCAGCTGTAATATTCAAAAAAGTAAATAAGACTCAATAATTTGCAATAAAAAATATAAGGCGGTGATATATGTAATTTAAATTATTTGCTCGGCCAACAAGATTGCTACTCTGATCTATCTGCCATAAATGTTTAGAGTATAGAGATTATAGAGAGACTTGCCACTTAGAATTTATGCGTAGTCGGGACATTAGGCGCACCCCTGACAGATTCTCCCATCATGGTGGGGTCATTTCTGAAAGTTTACACTTGTCCTGTATTATTATTTCCACTTATGACTTATGAATGGTTGAAGTTAGAGCAGAAGCAGCTCGTCTTCACAGGTTTTTAAAGGCTACTGTTTCGTGAAGATATCTGATGATATTGTTGCATCAGATATTGCTAAGTGATGCAGCGTAAAAGGGTTTCAATAATCAATTTTCTTAATAAAAATTTTTAATGTTTGTGTCTAGAGGGGTTTATTTTTTAAATTTGATCTTAAATAGTTCCTGTTCTCTGTCCATTGTCTCACCGAAGTCTCTAACTCAGATAGCTGATCCAAGCTAATAGCAAGAGATACTGACTAATAATAATTAGTCAGTCAGAAACACTGACTTATAATAAATGATCCAAACAACTTCACATAAATGTACACTATCACTATCTGTCTGTTCGGGCTTGTGGTATTATTGCTAATAGAGGGCAAATATCAAAGACACAGACACAGGTAAGTGTTGATGAATAGCTGCTGACACACCAACAGACAGTGACTCACTGGGAGACAACATTCACCTGTGCGTGCACACAGAAACATCAATCATTAAAAAATATTCTGTGATGATAAGTGATCATATTATCTACTATCATATTTGTGATAAAAGTAAACTGAAGGGGAGAATCATCAACATTACAACATTACTCTGGGGTCCCCTGTGATAATCAGAGATTTTTCTGTCTGGCCATGGTGCCCCAAGGTCACTTGGAGGTTGTGAAAATATACTCTCCCTCTAGGTGGGATGCAAGCTTAAAGGGATTTTTCCATGACTCACTCCAGTGAATGAAGCATGCCTTGCCAAAGTAAACTCATAACCCTGGTCCAAATCGACACAGGGAGCTGTTTAGGTAGCACAGCAGGGGAGTTAAAAAGTTTTCTATCGATTGGTCTTTGTCATTGTTGCTGCTCGATGGTTCTAAGAGAAGGTTTCTATTGGATGTGATCACTGGTTCTTTTCTACAAATGTATTAGGCAGCAGGCCCCAGAGAACTATTTTCCAATTTCTGTTTTTGTTGTTGTTGTTTCTGCATGTTCTGTCTGGTTCAGGGTCCTACGATGCCGTTGTGTTTTCCAGGTGGCGTACAGGGATTGGCTGATTTTGGTAGTTGAGTCATTGATATGAAGCAGCAGACCTGTCATAGAAACTTCCTAACTAAACAATATACCTCTATAGGAATTAAGTAACAGAAAGGTGCAGAACATTTGGTGCAATACCCTAATATTCTTTACCATTTATTTTTGGTTTTTGTCAGCCACAAACCTCAATGCATTTTGAGGATTTTATGTGACAGACCAACACCAAGTAATGTATAAGTTTTAGACAAAGTCGAGTTTTTAAAAAGGTCAATGCAACAAAAAACAAAAAAAAATATTTTTGCCCAGTAAGTATCGAAAGCATCTCTGAATAGTATTTGTTAGGTTTTGCCACAGTTCCTGATTAGAATTTGACTTTTACTGCAACCTTCTAACATATGGCTATGCTTGGATTCCGTTGCCTGAATTTTAGGTTGCCCTGCTAAAACCTACATGACAGTTTAAAGTATCTTGTAGCCTCTAACAGGTTACAATTCCTGGGGTCCTAGCCTGACCCTCAGCAGGGCTCAGGTTTGCATAGGTTATTTGTGTTGACCTTTGGGTGTGCATGCAGCGAGACCAGATTCAGAGGAAGAGTTAAAGATACACGTTTGCACAAGAGTTCTAGTTCTTGATACAGAGTGCTGATGATTTTTCTCTGAAGGCATATTGTTAGCCTTAAATCATCTCACTTTATGTCCCATCTGTTCCCTAGCCTCACCACTGACCTCAAAAACAGAACCCAGATTAAATACCTTTCATGACAAGCAGGCCCAAACGAGTGGAAAGACGCCAAAAAAGTCACAAAAATGAACACACCAATGTTTTTTACATCAATAACATTTAGTACTTAGTTTTAGTCATCTTTCATCTGACAAGCTTTTTGCATTTGCAGAAGAAAAACATGTCCACACCACGAGGATGCCACCATCATGTTTCACCTGGGGAGTAGTGCGTTCAGGGAAATATGCTGTTAGTTTTGTACATTGCATATTTACAGTCACACATTTCATGATCTCAGTCCTTAGATTGCTTATAAACTAACTGCTTCTATCAATAACTCCTGAATACATTTGTTGTATGTACAACTCATAGATGTCTTGGGTTGAGTTTGGTTTTATGGAGATTTTCCATATTTTCCTGTTCGAGCTTCTTAAATATTTCCAGAGCCATATTGTTTCCATCTCATGATAACTTGAACAGTGCTACAGGAGATGTTCAAAGCTTGGTATTTTGTTTGTAACCATCTGGTTGAAACCAGACCAAAAACCTTATCTCTGACAGTTCTGATGTGCTCCTGCATTAGCACATCTGTGAATTAACATTTCTCAAGAATATATCCATATGAATATACATACAAAATATATATAAACTGTGTTTTTTTTCTCTCTTTTTTAAGCTAATACCATTAGTTTTTGCCATCTAAGGTTTTCCATGTAAGCTTTCAAACTAAAACTATTGTGAGGCTGAGCCTGCCATCTAGTGTTTGTTAATGATGAACTACACTATAAAGCATTGTGTGAGCAGACTAGAAATAGTCTGTGGGTAGCTGTGACAAATTGCTGTTAAGATTCTGTAAAATATGTTGCAACATAACCTCAAGATAAATGTATGCACACACTTTATGTAACAAGTGAATGAGCAGAGCATATCAAGGATTTAGTCAAAATAGGTTAAGAGTGAAAAATTGTTTTTATAACCCTCCTATTTGGACGTTGCTTAATTTTTAAATAGGGATGGACACAATCCATTTAAAAGAACAAGAGGGTAAACTTCTACAGTTGTTCAAAATCTGTTTAGTCTCCTGTACAAAATATTTTAGTCCTCCAAGACATCAAGTACTTTGGCAAAAAGCAAGAGATTATTCAACATTGAAAATCAATGCAATCAAATAAAGAATTTCTATAATATAACTCATTATTCATGCAATGTGAACCAAAGTACCACATTTAACAAGTGATGTCAAACCTGCTTCCAATTTGTAGATGACTTCCATGTGTGCGTACACTCTGCATATTTCAGTAGGTCATGCATTCCTTAAGTTCACAACGTTTTTTAAGCCAGAGGGCCTTATCTCACTTCTGATCATTTAAAAAGCATATTTACCTTTATGTTACTTTTAAGAGGCTCTCAGCTGAGTGTGCTCTTTTTAAGACAGTCTGCATATTTTAAGTGTAATCATGAAAAACAGATTTTTATTTCGAATCCTTTTTAAGACATCATATATCCTCAGTTAGTTAGCCTGACAAGTCTATTTTTTTTCCAGAAGACTGACAACAGGACACACATGGGGCTTTGAAATAAATCCTCTTTCATGTGCACTTTTGCCATCTCCACATGTGTTCTTTATTACATGTTCTGTGACAGTCAAAACATAGAAACATATGTAGAAAAATAAACCAAAACAGTAAATGGAAATATTGACAAAAGTTATTTTTCTGTTTATTAATGTAATAACTCAAAAAGATGAGCAGCCAAGATTAATTATTGGTCATGAGTTTACTTCTTTTGAAAAAATAGGCCAAGCCGATTGTAAACAGTAGAGGGCGCAAGTGTATGCATAAAAAACAGGAGCATGCAAACGGTTCCTTCAAAATGAGAATCATTTGTCCAGTGTCTGTCTAGCAATAACAGGAAGTGGATGTATACTAACACTTATCTTTTCAGACTAAGTGAAGGAGAACAATAATACCAGCAAACAGGAAAGTCAGCCTGCATGAAGCAGAGCTTGTTGAGTGAGATAACAGAGGGGAAGTCACAGCGATGGTGATTCCAGGAGTGCATTTCTCACAGTTTTTGCCACAGAAAGAGCAGATGTCCAAGTCACCAAGACTATCTGTGTTGTATGTTCTTATAGTTCTCCTTGCTAAAAGATATGACAAAACAGTGTTATGATTAGTAGTGGTATAGACTTTTAAATCTAAGATAAAATGAGAAATAGCTTTTGTAACACAACGATGACCTGCAGTCACACTTACTTGGTTCATAGTAGTCATAAACCTGCAGGACACCATCCTTTACACGGGCCACTTTAGAGTTTCTTAGGAAAGGAACTTTATAGCAAACCTCTTTCTTGGTGACCTATGAATGATAGCAGAGTGTTGTCTCCTCAAGGTAACACACCAGTATGACAATGATTGTCTCAAGATAAAAAGAAGGATCAGGCCAGCTAGTTCATCACATCAGACTATTAGGTTACAGTGGTTGTTTGTAATATGCAGAGTTCAGTTTCAGTCAATCATAGTAAATCCAAGGATGGGATGGGGCAATGTGAGATGATCTTAGATATCCTACGTGATAGAGATTGTTTTTTTCCAGATAAAATTGGTGCATTCATGTTTATTTCGCTAACTTTCCGCCTCTGGTTGATGCGATGATGTCAGACACATCCTAGCATTTCATTAGTCTGGAACATTTCTGTATTGAGGTCAAACGTATCTGCTGTCTCTTGTCAATAAGTATTTTTTTGGTATTCACAAATCATCTTGCTTGCAAGGTAAATTCATGCCCAGTTGTAATGTTGAAGTATGGCACCTTCTTTCAATGTTATCTATAGAAGACATGCTATACTTGGATGTCTTTATTTAATTAGTTTTCTCCAGACAAAGTCACTAAAGGAGCTAATACTGTACCTTTCACTGTTGTCTTTTTGTAGCTTAGAATGAACACTTGACCTACATTCAAAAATAACTATTTCACTATGTCCACTATTGCCACATGCATGCTAGAGATAGCTGCAGAGCAAGTAACTCAATATATTTAAACATCTACTCTCACCACAGCGGACTTGTTCAGGTGGAGTTATTGGTGCAAAGTTAGACTTAAAGCAGCTGCCAACTTTTTTCACCATTTAACACAGCACGGTGAACTTGACGATGTTGTTTTTCAAAATGAGTAGAATGTTAATTGCATTTAACTGAATTGGACATGTTTCATTAGATTTGGATTTTTCTTTATGTGCTTTGACATTTGGTTGTGCATAAAACTGAGCTGGATTAAACTGATGAGCAGAAGTGGACAGCAGATTGAATATAATCTTTTAGACTTGTTATGAAAAAAAATAATCATCTGCTGCACTTTTAGATAATTCAAAAGCATTTTTTAAGAGTTGCAGATACATTGCATACAAATCTAACCTACAAATACATGGATTTCAGGACTTACAAAATCCAGGTACAGTATGACACCATCAGGCGTTCTGTCCACTTTCATAGAGGCATTTTTAGAGATCACAGCTTCAGGAGCAACACTGAAACCACTGAGAACGCTCACATCCAATACAGCCATACCTGTTTCATCTATTGGCTGATTTTCATTTAATCTAAAAAAAATAAAAACATATAAAAATACAATAGGTTTATAAGAATTATAAAAATGCTATCAGCATTCTGTATTGTAGCGGTTACCTTGTGCATACAGACAACAGTACATCACTGGACTCCCTTTTATAAAGATTAACATCTAATATGAAGGCATCATCATCTGGTTTTGGCTTAACGTCCTGTGTGCTGTTCACGTTGTAAAAGACGTTCAGCTGGAGGGAATCATTGAATTAGTTAAAAAAAAAATCAGACAAAAAAAGAAAAGATAGTATCTTTTTGTACTTCCCGTCTGTCCAGATTAAAGGTAAAGTCTGCAGTCCAGATGTTAACTGCTCGGTGTTGGTTATCATCACTACATTTGCATGTGTTGTTTTGATTCCAGATTTTTAATGCGAGACATGCTCAGACATTTATCATTCACAGCTGCTGCTTTTAATTTATTCTGATCATGTTTCTGTGTTTAAACAGTCTGTCAGAAGGCTTTAGAGCCACACATAATGGAGGGAGGAAAACACCACAGTTGCTCTGCAACAGTTTAACTATAACATCAGTTTCAGATGATAATTTCTGCAATAATTGTTTTAAGGAAAAGAAAAAACCTTACCTGAAATATTGCAAACCCTCTTCCTTCCATGAAAATATTTAAAGGTAAATCTTTGTCAGGGTCAATCTGATGATATAAAAATTTTATGAAAAAATAAACAAAAGTGTAGCTTTTTAGATGCACGTGCACAGTAGAAATCAGAGGTTTACATACAGCTATCAACAGCATGAATGCTTTATCAAATTTGGATTTCTTAAACTGTTTTATTAGAAAAACACAGTTTTTGTGATTTCTATTCTCAGAAATTGTGCACAAGTCTGAACTCAAGCAAAGACAAATTAAAGCAACACACTTTTGCAGAGCGAAAGCTTTTGGAACGATAGTGCCTGAATGTATTCCTTTTATCAGAAATGGAAGAATTATAGGATCGTATCCATTTGACACCTGGTATTGGGTACTTCTGATTTAGAGTATGTTTTGTTTAGAAAAAAAATGCATTAAATTCAATCTTGAGTATTTAACTCATGTTTTAAAGTTAAAATGGTAGATCTAAATAATTAATCACTGTTAAAGCACAAAATAATTTCTTGACATTCATGACGATGATGAGTGTTTGGAAACTTTTTAACTTCTTATAGCACATTGGAAGTTATAGGCTTGTTGACATGACTGATATATGCTCATTTGTTACCTCTTGGCTTTGATAAACCCGATAATTAGTTGAATTGATGTGAAACAACAATGCAGTTGAAGATGAAGGTGATGATATGTTAAACTTTAGGTTGATGGCATTTGCACCACTGAATGCAGCATAATAAGAAAGTGCCTGGAGGGCAATTACAGTGTCCTGCAGGAAATAAAAGCAAAGAAAAACAGTTTTTTTCTCTCCAACTATAGAGGAAAACTTTGTACCAAAGAGCGATAATCCATTAAATACAACCTTCTCAAACCTGTTCTCACCTGAGTGGTTCCAAATCCACCTAGATGGTTCATCTGTGTACTCAACCACTTCATGAGTGGGATACCTTCAATGAAGTTGCCACGCCTAAACAGTGCCAGCAGCACATACGAGGCCATCTCGATCTGTGCTGAACTTTGCTGCTGGTTGCTTGGTCTCAGGCCTTCAGAGATTGTCCACATCATGACACCATCTTAGGAGAAAAGAAACAAAGAACCTTGAGAAATAAAAAAAAAACAGACTATTTCATTGGCTGCACTGACCCATGTTGATACGGTTGTTATTCAAACAGAGAAGGATCATTACATGAAGGCAATGTGATTTAATCACCTGCAGTTTTCCAGGATATTTGTAATACTTGATATGAAAAAACACATTGTAAATCACCTCTCTCATCAGCTCTCCCGTTGAGCTCTGAGAGCACTCCTCCCAAAACAGGACTGTTGCCCAGAGCTAAAGCATAAGCCACCAAACACAGACTGTAGTTGCTGACCACACCACTGGACACTTTACTCTCCAGGTATCTTAGAGCCAGAGACATTTCATTTGCATACATCTCCTTCACACAAAAACAGCAGAAACAAGTTTCATTATTGGTAAAACTGAAGTCTTATGCTTTTCTACTGTAATTGGTCATTTTAAATAAGACACATCCCTATGACTTACAGAATAGGCCTTGTCCTCCAGAAATGCCACAACTACATAAGCAGTAAGAGCCTCTGGGCTTTCATCTGATGCTCCCTGCATGTTGGTGTGGATAATCTTGCCAACCTCAATAAACTCTCCTTGGGGACCTTGATGTTGCAAGAGCCAAGCTGTGGCCTTAGTTAAAACTGTCTGATCAATCAGCATGTGTGGCTGAGCCTGGAGGAAGCATCGCAGCACAAAGGCTGTCAGCCTGATTCATAAACACAAAGCATTGATAAAAGACAAGAATAAATGGTAAAAAAAGAACAAATACCATAATTGGAAAAGTTTTATTGGAAAACGAAAAGAAATCATAGCCTACCAGATGCTACCAGAAATATCACTTTTTCCAAAAGCACTGAAGGAACCGTCATCTCTTTGGTAAGAGAGTTGTTTCTCATAACCTATGGCAAAAAAGGAAAACCTGAACAAAACTATCCATTATTGCATAAATAAAAAAATAATTAAAGCTAAATACTTATAAGAAATACCAATAAATGAAAGCAATAAAGCTTAAAGTTTAACTCACCTCAAAATCAACTTTCTTTACAGATAATCAGTATTCACTGGGCTAATGGGGTGCATTTACTGCACTGTGCATTTATTGCAGTAATTTTCTCAGTGCCCCTCTTAATGCTACCCTAGGTTGTTGAACAGTGGCTAATGCACTGAATTGGTTCAAACAGTACATGCTTAAACAGGGTTTCATCATTATAGCCCCGCATTCAGGTATATTTACAACTCATTCAGAGACGCGCCTCAATAGAATGTGATTCTGTCTAATAACCCCCCCCACCACCACCATTTTTTTAATACAATTTTATCACATTCTTTTGTCTTTGCACTGTTTTCCTGAACCAGACTGTGCTTAATATAAAGAAATCATACATTAGGTGCAAATAGCTTTGTGAATACGCCAAACCAAGTATGTCAAAGTTTATTAAACGTCCATGAGACAAATTGTGCTGCAATCTCATTTACCGTGCATCATGTAACTAAGTGCTTTGCTTCGGATCCCTGCATCATCCTGGGCTGACTTCTCCAGGTACTGGAGAACATAGACACTCGGAGCAAAGTGGATCATGTTCTGCTCTCCGCAACCCATAGGGAGCTGAACCAAAGAATCCAAATGTTCAATTGATAATGCCAAGATATCACCTGTTTAAAGATGAGACGAAAACCATAAAAATTTTTTAAAATGTTTAGGATACAACTTTTTTTAGAAGAAAACCTGAGTATGACAAATCTAAAACAAAAAAATGTTTAATATCACAACAAGCATAGAAAACATGAATTTGCATTATATATATATACATATATATATATATATGTATATATATATATGTATATATATATACATACAGTATATACGTATGTTTTATCTTCATCTATTTAAGTTTTTGAAAAAATTATAAGTAAAGGCTCATTCTCTAAACAAGAAGGGAGTTCTGAGAAAATATAAGAGTTACAGGCTGTAATATCAGTCTATGTAACCTTATGGTATTATCAGAACAATACCACTTATTCAATTGTAACCATGATGAACACTTTTAAATGCAAAGTTACATAGAGCTGATTATAGACTTACCAACCAGAGCTATATGAGCCCTCTGGCTTCTTGGTACTAGATTAGGTGGAAAAGAGAAGGAGACAGATCTAGAAGAGTTTTGGTCCCTTGGTGCCAATTCCAGGAAGAGAGTGTGAGAGAAGGTCTGTTCAACTCCTCTGTTCTACAGGAATATACGAAGTGAGCGCTATTCATTGGACTGATAAAATGCCACATTGTAAGTTGTACTTTAACATTAATATAAACAAAATGTTTTTATCCTTTCTGGTAAATCTCATCCTTCACGTACCTTCACCAAGAGTTTTCTAACAGCACCTTCGGAAGTTTCTGCAGACACAGCATCCACAGAAACTTCTATCTCCCCAACAACCACAGCCCTGATAGGGAATAAGACTGAGGCAGACATATGACTCCCCAGGGTAAGTGGTTGGGCATTTATGACAGATGCCCCCCTGCGGTCCATTAGAGGAAACTGAAAGGCATCATTCTGTGCCACCAACACCATCACCTACATGAAAAAGATGCAACGATAAAAAAATGAAACCCAGCCAACAGACACTAAATTGGCACCTAGTTTCTTTGACTGGTCTGTAAAAGATGTAGGAAATGTAGGTCCTTTGCTCCAAAATTTTTTTTAGCTTACCTCAATGTCTTGCTCTAGATGGTTGATTACATTTACTTCTAGGACAAAGTCCTCCCCTATGATGATTTGTGGCGGTGCAACAAGGAACAAAGAGAAATCTTTGGATATGGTCAGCTATGAGTGTTTGGATAAAGGGCATAAACAGAATAATTAGAGGAATTGAAATACGGTGAACTCTGGTACAAAGAGAGGCAAATGTTATGTTTTTATTACCATCTCTGGCACAGGAGTGAACCCCAAACCAAAGTTTTCTGACATTACCAGTGCTACAGCTCCTAAAGAGCTAACACTATCAGGTACTGTTATTTTCCCAGTGCTCCAGTTCTTATCACTAAAAGACATAATAACATTATCAGCACTGTTGTTTATGTGCCACAATCTCTGCTCCTGTGAATACTGTTAATTTCTTACCTAACATCTCTGTCCAACCACAGCAGAGGTTCAGCAACCTCCCACTGGTCCAAGTATTGTAAAATGAACTTGTCATGTTCATTATGTTCACCTTTAGGAGGCAAGACCAGAGGGAAGAAATAAGATTATGTCCCATGCATGAGAATTAATTCAAAATATGTAATAAAATGTATGTAAATGACTTTAGGGTGTGTGTAGATAAATTCTTACCATGTTTCCTGGTATCTGTTTGGATTTTCATATACAACTTTGCATTTGTCATCATCTTAAGATTACATTTCTGCAAGAAACAACAAATCTTACTACTCTTACATTTCACAACAATGTAGTTACAACTATAAAGAAATTGTATGGAAGCCCTGAAGGGGCTAAAGCCCTAAATCTGGATAAGAAAAGTTCTGGGTTTTTTTCCTGCCGTGAAAGACAAGTGAAAAAAAAAGAAAAGCAATTTTTTTGTCTTTGATTTTGTAATACTTTACTTTGCCACTAGAGGCACTGAAGTATAAACGGCCTTTCATTGATGGCTGTCTTTTTTTCTCTCTCTACCAAAACAAACTGGTGAAAGAAAAAATTATATCTTGGTTTAGATTTCCAAGTCAGTTTTTTTTCTCCACCAAAAGCAAAAACTATCTGAATATCAATCAGCAGGCATTCGTTTATATAAACAACTTTGGCTGTCTGGTGGTTTGAGCCCTTTTTGTACACTAGGTTCTTATGGGTCTATGGGATTTTTCTGACCCCTTAACGGTCAGCCTCAGCTAAACCCTTTTTGGCTCTTTAAGCCACTAGGATCAATGGGTGGGAAACTGACTGGCAGTGGATTGAACAAGGTTTTTGTAAGAGTAGTCTGTGTTTTAACAAAACTAGACAATGGAAGAACCAGTGAAAGCTTGTATCCCACAGACGCTCATAGCATAGAACACTGTAATGGGTTATTACTTTTGCATAGGAAATTATTTTTAGATTAACATCATTTTTTTCTAAACCAAACATTGTTTTAGGTTTCTGAGTATATCTGTTTCAAATCAGGCTGCTGCCACAGATCCCCACCGACTTAAGGTCTGCACAACAAAAATCGAGAAATGAGTTTATCATGAGGCACTATATCGAAGAGCAAACCTCATTTAATTTATATGAACTTATTTAATTCATATTAACTAAAGCTCAGAACGTCTGTGAAGACCTTGTAGATCCTTACTACTGAAACGCTGGTTCTATTATGACCAAGAATGCTTCAAATTTATGATCAACAACACAGCATGCATTAGACACACCAAAAAATGTATTTTCTTTCCTCAGAGTCTGTCAAAGATTAGCTTTAGGAACATCTGAAGCAGCAGAGGAACAACAGAGTGATCGCAATAAATTTCACAGTTAGTGGGAAGCATGTTTTGGCTGTCAGAGCTCCTCAAAACAACAACTACTTTACGGTGTAGCTAGATGACAATAAAAACAATGTTTTTTTTGTTCTTTTCTCCTCGGGAGATAAAGACATGAGCAAGAAAGACCGTTTATTACAGAGAACCTATAGTTTGCTATAGTGCTTACAAGTGTCTCACCGTGCTTTTCTACTGGTCCTGCTATGAGCAGCTTGACTCTTTCCTGAGACCTTAAACAATCAGATTGTCTTCAACCTGCTGCAGCAAAATACAATCCTACGGATCAATCCTAAGGAAGAGCGTCGCTTTGAGAGTTTTTAAAAGTAGTTGTTTCTGCTTGTTTGAGACAAATTATTTAATAATTTATACTTCACACAATACAGGTCACCAGATACCTTTGTTGTTTTTATATGCTGCCATTAATCTCCCTCAGGCTCTGAACCAAACAAACTGTACACTTTCCATCTGCTAGAACAGAAAGTCACTCCCAACAAAGCAGTCAGATATGTTACATCCAGAACAGCTGCTTTGGTGATGCTCCTACATTATCTTAGAGTAACAGGATTACCGAAGGCTGGGATAACTAGAGACAATTCTTTGTAATCAAAATGACAAAGCCTTAAGAAAAAAACTGTGAAAGTAACTTTATCAGAAAGTATGAAAGGAGGTCAGATTGCAGAACTTTATTTTGAGCTTCACTTTTTTTCCACACAACAGTTTCGACATGATCTTCATGTCACTTATTGGTTTTGACCCCAGCATGAAAAAATTTGAATGTTTTTATTTAATGCAAAGGAAATGCAACCCTTTAAGGTTTTTTCTAACTCAGAGTTTTCTCTTACCTTTTCAGCTCTTTGGTCCAGGTCAGACCGCAGGGCATCATTTTGCATCGCTGTGACTGTTATTCCTACTTGAAACCTGGATTCACTGGCAGCTGCAGTGAGCGATACCTGCTCACCTGGTTTGCTCCACTTACTGCTCCAGTTTAGGGTTACCTGAGTGAAGGAGGTAAACGTTCTACCAGCACTTCCAAAGGGAGCATTGTGTTATATTTTATAATAAAAACAATGATAATAGAGGAACATATTTTCACACATGGTTGTACTGTTGGATAGAAATGTAGGTTGTATCACTGGTAATTTCCCCATCTAAGTTGTCAAAGTAGACTATGACACAGGCCTCCGGGTACCAGGACAGCTCTGGCGTGAGAGAAATGGACGAAGAAAAGCGTTCAGTCCCAGCAGCTACCATCTGACCTTTAGAGAACACCTAGAATTACAACAAGATAAAAGAGGCATCATATTTCATGGCACCAATCACCAACTATCCTGACTTCTTTGTTCCCACTTCCAAACCTCAGTACCTTATTAAGTATTGACACTCCAGTTTCTCATTCTGACGCTTTTTTATCACAAACCTTGATGTATTTCATTGGGATTTCTTATAATAGCCAACTCACAATATCACATAAATAATCATTTAAAATTGAAGACACATGGGTGTGCAGGTGGCGCAGTGGTTAGCGCGCACGACCCATGTATGGAGGCCTTAGTCTTTGACACGGGCGACCCAGGTTTGAATCCGGCTTGTGGTCCTTTCCCGCATGTCTCTCCCCCTCTCTCACACCCCCTTTCCTGTCAGCCTACTGTCAGAAAAACGAGCCACTATTGCCGTAAAAAGCTCAAAAAAAAATTGAAAACACATGATTTTTTAGCATTTCTTACAAACTAAATTATGAGGTTTTAGGAGGATTGCAAACAATACCCTAAACAGAGTCTAGTAGTATAACCAACTAACTTCATAAATCACCTGATAATAAACAGAGTAATACAGCAGTTTCTGTAATATATATTACAAATCACTATAAATACAGCTGCTATATAAAGGCTTCAGAGATTTGTTCGAAAACATTAGTGGACAAATGAGACCCACCAGACATTTTAGGCAAGGAAATGGGAAGTTGTTAAGAGTAGGGTTAGATCATATAATAATATCAAAAGCTTGTAATATGTCAGAGCAAATATCAAGACGTTGCTGTCCCCCTAAACTGAAAGGAAAGCATTGATCAGAAGAGACGCTAATGGAGCCAAGGTAACGCAAAGTTCCACTGCTCAGGTGGGCGAATATGTCCACAGAGCAACTCTTTAAATATGACCTTTATGGAGGAGAAATATTGACATTTGGAGGAAGATGGTCTCTTCAGATAACACCAAAGCACACGTCTTGGTCTACATGCACAGTCAAGGAAAATAATCTATAATAGAGAGGTTTAACTTTCCTGCAGGATAATAATCATTTTTATACAGTAAAATGGTTAGTATCAAAGCAAAGTATGAGTTTAATGGGAAAGATTGAAAAAATTTCGTTTAAAGATCCTCCTTATCCAACTGACTAAGTTTAAGTCATTTTTGACATGAGTGCTAAACATTTTTAATGGTGTTATAGCACAAATTTAAGAAACTTCCAAAGCATATGAAAACTTTTGCATTTCACTGTACGTTTGATGACATGCTATTGCATAGAATAAAGTGGCTGATTTGGTGTCATACTTAATGAAATGTAGTTTCATCATACCACAAAATGGAGTCTCTCTGGTTTGACGGTGCTCTCCACATTTAGCTGAAGTGGTAATCCAATCTGAGTTAATGAGATAAACCACAAAATATATCATCTCTGATGTGCTGTTAAGGCAGCAATAGTACAAAATGTGTTTAAAATGACCTGTGCAGGAAATTTGTTGACAGAGCTGATTTGAATATATGAGCCAGTAGGAGAGGAGTAGTTGGTGAACACTGTCAGGGTCTCCTCAACAGACTGGAACTTAGCCTGAGGATAACAGTAGCAAAGAAGTTTAATTTGTGTGGTCCTTTAAATGAATAACACTGTTCTTAGGAACTGTGGATGTTAATTTAGTATAAAACACTTTAAAATAGGAATTTTCCTGTTAGACTCAGTTTTATGAGCTATAATTCACCACACTTACCTGTATGAAAAGCATCTCTACTTGATCTTGTAATTTTAACTTTATGAGTATGTTGCCATTCTCAGGCACAGGGAGAGTTAGTCTCGTAGTTGTTGAGTTCATCGAAGAGGTTCTCTGTGTGACCCAAACCACAGCGGAGTGCTTCAAATCCAACAAGCTGAGAGACTCTCTGTCATATCTAACAATCCTAAGCTGAGGAATGCAAGGGCAGATTAATATGCAGAGGTTTAAACAATAATAATCTTTTAATATCAGAAATGAGTCAACTTACATTTGCTGAGAAGTTTAGGGATGGCTTTAAAGTTGACGGGAAGTTGTGGAACATGAGCTGGAATTTGTTTTGCAACATAAGGACTTCAACAGTTTTGTTCACAGTACGTCCTGGAGCAACAGAGACAACAATTCTGTAGTAATGTGACAGAGATTTAACTAAACCTTAAAATGAAATGTACCTGTGGAGTTTTCACTGATCTGGGCAGCAATGAGTAGAATATTTGCTGAGGATGAGTACAGAGACTGAAGCTGATCTCTGCTGAAGAAAAACTGTGCTGAACCATAGATCTGAAAGAGGTACAGTGAATATCTCATTTTCTGGACTTCCTTTAGTTTAAATTTGACTTTGCATAGATTAGAATCAGTCAAAATCACACCTGCTTGGTTTGGGTCTGCAGAGACGGCTTCAGTGTTATGTCTAATGTGCCATGCACAGGCTTTCCATCAGGATAACTTAAATATCATATGCAGAGAAAAGTGTTTAATAAAGCCTTACAGGCTGTTTATTAGAAGCACTCATTCAATTGTCAGCGCACAGGGGAAATAAGCAAATCATACTGGTACAAGACATCTACACAGAGAAAATAATTTGCTTAAGTGAGAAACAAGCATTGAAATGGAGAACAAAAGGGGATTTAAGTGCATTTGAATGGGTGTTGGTGCCAGACAGGCTGGTCTGAGTATGTTGGACACTGCTGATCTACTGGGATTTTTAAGCACACAATCTCACAATTTCATCTCTGATATGCAAAGGGTAGAGAGCATAATTACCAAGATTACCTGTTAATAAGAGAGAATAGGTAAAGTGATTTGAGTAAAAGGAACGAGACAGGTAGCCCGAGTGAGCAGTGAGTATGACTATCTTGAGGGTGGAGCTAGGCCACCCTGCACCCCTACAAGATGATTTATGTTCCCTTATGGATGTAATTCACCACCTCACACACAAGCAGTTCCCCTTTAAAACACCACATGGCAGCTGTGATCATCTCAGCTAGAATTTCTTAACTAATTTGACGGTTTATCTTTTAGTATATGGACCAATTACAACAAAATATAGTAGCTAATTATTCACATATATATTCTAACATGAAAGATGACAAACACCGAATTTCTGCTCTTTTTATAAACGTTTTTCTGTTCCTCTGTATAAGTTACAGTATTTACAGTATTTTACTCTCTGCAGCCATCTGCAGTCTTCTGACAAAAAAATAAAAGCTCAATCCATTTGTTGTGTACATTTTACAGAATCATAAATCTATAATTCAGACAACATATATGTATCAATATGTGTGTAGATTTGCCAGCAAAGCCTTTATGAATATCTGGTCTGTCTTCTGAGATTTGTGTGGGAAACATGGATGTTGGGTGTTTTTTCATTTCCTGTTGCTGCAGTGTGATAAGTGTAGATTGATCCTCAACCAGTTTTGCCATCTATCAATTTTTGGAAACCCCTCAGTGCACATTGCTCCCTACCTGGCGGCTCCAATGAAAACGTTGCTTCTGCCACTGACTATCTCTGATGACACAACATGTCAAACCTTGAGCTGGATGAGCTACAGCAGCATTAGACCTCACCAGGTGCCACTTCTGTCCACCAACAGGAACAGGAAGGTGATGCTATATTTGTAATTGTTCTCTGAAACAGCAGAGCAACAGATTGAACAAACACTGGCCGGCTCAGTGTGTCTCAGTTTCATCTGAATTTTAGGTGAACAACATGAAAGCATGGATCCAAACCCGCCTTGTTTAAACTACCGAGGCGGCTGCTGCTGGTGTAACGGGGTGGGGAAGGTTTTTCAGCTGTCACTGCATCAGTTATGTTGCCCCGACTGAGCGGAACTAAGCCAGTTCCAACAGAATGCAATGCAAAAAAAAAGAAACTATGAGGAAACCTCAAGCTGATACTGAAATAGAGCTTAAAGCACAACTGATGACATAACTAACATTATTTGTTCCGACTAAACTTACAGTGCTCTCACTGATCCAGAGATGTCATCTCCAAGAAGGACTTGAGAGGATGTTTTCACTATCACATCAAATGGAGGAGGCTCTGCATCTGCCACACATGAAATCAGGAGAAAAGTACACATCCAGTTTGTTCACTGCCTTCAACGGTTCAGCATGTCTTTGTTTATTGAACATATTCTTTATAATTTGTACAAATATTGTACAGTGATCTGTATTTTGATGCAAAATTTCTTCCACCTTTCCACCTACAATCCATTGAAAGTTCTGAAAATAATTCTAGCGTCATTCTAATATGAGTAATTTAAAAATAGCAGTCAGACAAATATTTAAATCTACATTTAACTTTTGATTTCTGTTGTTTTTCTGAGCAAATGTGTCATGCATCTATAATATGTTGCATTTTAAAACATTATAACGGACTATTTCAGACTTATCTCCTCTGCTTTCCACTAGTTGATGCCAAAATTGCGTTTGCGGGTTGTAGTTTTTCTTTTTTTTTTACTATCGATCATTTTTGTTAATGAGTACGTTAAAAAATTCAAATTAAATTAATTTAAAAAATCAGCTTGACTTAAAAATCAATCATTTTAAATATTGTGAAAAGTATAATTGGAAAATTTAACAACAAGCAAAATTGTAGTAAATTTGTAGAATCATTACCGTGATGCTTGACAATGAATGATTTATCATCAGTCATTCCCTGTCAGCATGAAAGAAAAGCAAATGTTTGATTTTTGAGCAGAATACTTTACTGCAGAAGAGTAAGGCTAAAAAGGGATTTCTTCTGAATCTTTTAATCTTACATTCACTGTTGTTGTGATCACCCACTCCCCGAGATGAGACGACTGTGGTAAAATAAATTCTTTGAAGACAATCCCGAGATCCCCTGTGGAGCTCCACTCATGAACAGGTTTCCCTCTGGGATCCTACAAGACAAAGGAACTTTCATCAAGCTTCCCACCAGACTGAAAACTGGGGATTTTCTCTGAAATGCAGCTTACCAGTAGTGAAATTCCCACCCTGCCTGTGTATGGTTTGTTATCCAGCTGGAAAGAGACAACTCTGACTTTGACAGTGTCCCCCGGTGCATAGCTTGATCTGTCGGTTTGTATGAAGGAGGTAACCGTCCGCAGGTTAAAGATGAGGGTGGTAGTGTTTGTAAAAATGAGAAGATTCTCCCTGTAACCCCGCACGGTTAAGTTTAATTGCGAATTTTGCGGTAAGGAGCCAGGAAACTGTGAAATTGTTCAGAAAAACAAAATCAAACTTGGATGTAAATCATTCAGAGAATTTTGGTACTTTTTTAAAAAAAGAGTAATGCTCACAGGTGGAAGCATGAGGACAAAGGTGGCACCTTCAACAAGATACAAGTTTAGTTTTCACTTCTTATTTAAAATAGTTATAGACGAAACCAAACTGAAATTTGTATAAATGTAGTGTCACCTCCTTGGAAGTCCTCTGTTCGGGTCACGGTAGTGTTTCCATGTGACACCTCAGCTGTTAGATTTCCAGGGAAGTCAGTAAAAACTGTGGCAGCGAGGGAAGTGGGTAAACCAACATGCAGGACCTCTGGACCCCAGATCAAAAATAGTGGTGAATCTAAACTGAAAGAAAGAAAATGCATTCATGAAACATACTGGCTTTGTTGGTCAAAATAAAACTGAATTCAGAATCAAGAAACCTACTTACTTGGGTGAATCTTGGGTCAAGGCAGAAACAGCAAAAGATAGAAGTAGGATCCAGATTCTGTCCATGTTGCAGATGTCGATCGCATCTACAAGTTCAACTTTATTTTCTCAAACCATTTTTTAGATAATGTCCGAACGACAACTCTTCAACTCTTGCCCCGACACTCACCACAAATCACATTCATGTTGTTGCACAAAGATTCTTTGACAAACTGAAAGGCAGAAGAGGGAAGTTTTTCATTGTTAGTACCTTTGCCTAGAGGGATGTGTCTCATGTTTCTTGCTATTCACAGTGTTGTCTAAACCTTACTGAATAATCAATGTCAGACATCTTGAATGTCTTAAAGCACACATCCTTCTGTGAGATATTTGTCACAACCCCCTCTTGTAAGTTACAGTATGTCCAGATATAGTTAGTATTCATATCCCTCTATTTGCAACATCCAAAGCTACAAGCTTCATGGTATTTTGTCGGTGCTGTTCATGATCCAAATGAGTAAATATTGTTAAGTTTAAATAAATACACATCATTTAATATTGAAAAAAAATCTAATATATTTAGAAGTATCACTATCAACTCAATTCTTTGTCCCTGCCGAGGACAATCATTGTTGCAGCATAACGATGCTGCTACCATGTTTCATACTAATGAATTCATGACAATGTGCCGCTTCTGTCATGCTGGATTTGAGTGTTATCACCCAGACGCAGGCTCTAAAGATATTTGATTCAATGATTTATTAACACTTAATTTTGAATATGATATTTTCAGGATTGGCCATCTGCAAGAACTCTCCCATGGAGATTGCCTATAGGAAGAGCAATGTGTTTCAGCCACACGTTGCATTTTTACAAGTAGGCCAGAGTTTGATTTAGGTCTCATCTGACAGTAGGATATCGTTATTAGAATGCTCCCCTCTGTTGGGAACCGTCGCTTTGGTTCCTATTTGTGGGTTTTTCTGTTTTTCCTGTTTGTCTGTGGTTCCTCCTTTCATCCACCAGAGGCTGCACTAAGGCATGGGTATGCCCTTGATTCAACGTACCTATTGTTCATTTGTCAATCATCCTGAAGCGTAAGAGTACAAGACTGCCTGAACTTCAGCGCCTGAGTCTTTGCCATGTGACAAAGTTTTCCTTGTGACTCAGAGCAATCTCTTTGTGAGGACGACGCCCTGGATTTCAACAGTCATATCCACAGCCTGATAAGAAGCAGTTACAAGAGTTTTCCCCAGCTGGCAGTCACACCGTTCCTCTTTCTTCCTCCAAGCTCAGAACTTACCTGTCCACACTCCACCGCTGCCTCTGCAATCCTGCTCAGTTATATCGAACTGAGTTGACCTATAAGAAACCTGGATCGCCTCACAGCCACAACCAAAGGGGACCAAAACCGTAACCTGCAGTAACCCCGTCTCAAACTGAATCAACTATCTCACAAAGTAACACCAGTCTAATTCTGTTTGCTACTCCCTTACGCACTCTCACCAACTCACCATCTCCCTCTGTTATTTCTTTAGTGAGCAGAAGCCCCTTTGAGCCTATTCCTGGATATCACACTCTCCCCAGTTTTCTAAACTTATTGTGCAAATAAAAATAATTTAACTGATTACTGTTCTTCTGTGTTTGTTGTGCATGTGAAGCTAAACCCCAACATGACACTCTTGTCTGTGGGAAAATCAAAACTGGACTTTTGGCTTTTAGCTAACAATCCCTCTTGGCAATAATTCACAAAAACCAAATCGATGAGGTGCATGGCTGTTGAGCTACTCTCCCTCAGAGTTACCAAGTTCCTATTGGCTCCTCCTGATCTTCTGTCCTTGCCTATTTGCTTAGGTTGACATTCATGTCTTGTTTTATTTCAGTTTTAAATGTTAGAATAGGATGGAGCTTTACTGTTTTGTTTGTTTTTTTAAGCTTGAGATGTTGGTTTATAATCAAACCGAGCTTACAACTTGTCAACTTTGTCTGGCTGGTATCTTTTTTTTCATGTTATGGTTATTTTGCAAATTGTTTTAACATCTCTCTTCACGGGACAGTAGCATTTATTCTGAGATTAAATTAGATTCAGGTGAACTCTGTTTAACAGCAAAGTGAATTCTAAAGGCAAAGGGTGTATATAATTCTATTTCAGGCAAGCAGGGTAAAGGGGTTGTGAAAACTTACAATCAAACAGTGGTGGACAAAGTCCGTAACCATAGAACTTGGGTAAAACTATACTCATAGTCAAATCTTACTCAACTACAAGTAAAGGTCACTCTGTGAAAAATCTGCATATACAAACAAACCAAAAAGAAAAAAGGGAGGTTGTGATTCTCCTCACTTTAACCATGGAAAAGTAGTTTAAGGTTGAATCTATTAGCACAAAGAAACAACAACTCTACTATGAGACTCACCCTGCTAAAACTTGGCCACCAGGCATCAACTCTTGCCTAAATAAAATTGAAAACTGCAAATGATATCTGCCCTGATTTTTTTCACATTTGTGGAATGTCATGCACATCTCTAAAACAGTGGTGTCCAAATTCAGTCCTCGGGGGCTACCATGTGGCATGTTTTAGTTCTTCTAACAGGAGTTATGACCTCCTCAGCAAGTCAAAGTTCTGCCTGCTAATGAACGACCATTTGACACAGGTTTGGAAAGTTCAGTTTAGGTAACTCAACGTGAAATTTTCTAGAGGATGTTTTACCCATCATCCAAGAGGCTTCTTCAGTTCTAACTGGTGCAGAAAAAAACAGGGATAAATATAATGTACAGTAGGTTTTAGGGAAGGGGAGAAAGGAAACTAAGGTGGCTCTGATGGGTCGTTAACTACCTCGTTAGACTGGTTTCGGTAATGTGGTTGAATGAGGTGAAGGTAGGTGTGACCTGAACCTTTTGGTTATGGTTCCTAAAAGTGCTTTTTATGTGGGTGACAAGTTATATCTGAGACAACCTCCTCTGTTAAGTGATGGGTTTTCCAGGTTAAAAAAGATGGCTTCTTTGCCACCTCTCTAACCCTCTGTCCTCCTAGGCTAAAATGTCGACGTTGTCCTCAAACTAGTGTCTTTTATCCTTCAGGTGAAGGTGGACAGCTGAGGAGTTAGACCTCCAGTGTTATGAGTAAAAAGTACAATTTATGCCTTTGAAATGTAGTGGAGTGATAGTTATAAGTCACTCCCCTAGCCCCCGCAAAAAAATACTCAAGTAAAGATTCTCAGAAAATGCAATTACAGTAATGAAGTAAATGTACTCCATTACTTTTCAAAAACTGAAATAAATTTCTCAAAATTGTTATTGTGTAATATGTGTAATTGTTATTCCAATAAAAACATTAATGTATTAGAAAAACAAACACCAAAAAACAAGTGGATATAAGTACTTTTCCTAATCTCTTAAAATAAATACTTTTTGAATTAAAAGAAAACAAAATTGTGCAGATGGCCAGAATAATATCAGCATTAAAAGAGGAGTTGACAGTCAAGCATCATCCAGTTATTAATCAGTGGAGTGATATTTCATCAGCAAATGCCAGCGTTTTTGCATGCATTTCCTTAGTTCTGCCAGTAGGTGGTAGTAAAGGTTTGCCTTTCAAAGAGAGCTCCTCCCACCTCCAATTGGGGAAAGCCTCTTAAACTTAAAGGCCATAAATGGATGAAGTTGTCCATGATTAAGCAATAGTAGGAATAGTTAAATGTTAATGTCACAAAATCACATAATACTCACAGCAGTATTTCAATATTTTATTGCTTTGGGATATTTTTCACACTAATTACATATTAACATATTTTACAGTGAGTATAACACATTTGGCATGTAAAACTTTGGCACCAAGTTCAGCTTAAGTGTGAAGGAACAACAGTAGTTATGAATTGGTGAAAAGGCAGAAAAAGGTGAGACGGTGTGAAACTGGATTTAAAAGCTTGTTTGGATTTGGATTTGCTATGCTGGTATATTTATAATTCAGATCTCACAGCAGCTAACCTTTTGCAATTCCATAGGAGTCTCATTTCCTACAGTAAGTTGCATAAGTTATTGTTATTTTAAACAAGTTAAGAACCACATTTCTACCAGTTTCATACTTTGTGATACAGTTTATCTATAAAGCAACAATTTACCCAAACAGTTATCTGAAGGCACTTCATAAAAAAAATACAATTTATAGTTAGAAATATGTAATAAAATCAGTCATTTCTAAACATGGGTTTAAATTAGGTGCCGCAAATGTTAAAACAAGCAAAGTGGTCAAAGGTTATTCATCTAAGGAAGCCCAGCAAATGACATGAAGCTATTAACTTCAAAGCAACCCTTCCTGAGCAAACATAAGGTGACAGTGGAGCGTAAACTGCAATATGTTGCTAACATTGCAGCAATCGCATGTCGTAACAGTGGAAGGGAATGACTTCCTTAGAAGAAAAAGCCTAAAGCCTCTGAAAGAGCCCAGATTAGTCAGACACAGCTAATACATCTTGAAGTGTGCATCCTCAGAGCAGCAAGAGATCCAGTAAATGATGCATTTTCAAAGGTTGCCTATAGAGTTGGCTAGTATCAAGAACTTATGAACCAGTAAAGTACCAGTGTGGAGACACTTACAGTAACTTAGCACCCTCCACAAAAGAATGCTTGAAAAAATATATTTAATATTTCTGAATTTTAAAAGCATATTCATCAAAACTTGTGTCAAAAACCTACATATGGAGATAATTAAACAAGATAAATCACAGCTCATCTTTCTACTAGTTTTCAAAGCAGATGAGTCATCAAGAAAAAAAGAAAAAACTTTTAAAACCTTTAGAACACTCTTACGAGCTTAGATTTGAACTGAAGGCTGCTCTCTTCCTTGAGTGACCATTGTATAAATTTTTAAACAGATGGTTTCATAATTTTTCAACTGTTTTTTTCTTAATTACCTGGTGCTTACTTAACTTTTTTATAGGTTACTAAAGTTGAACATGATTATACCAGTGAAATGAATATTTCTAAAAGTCCTTTGAGCACCATTTCCATCCAACAAAGATAAAAATCTTAGATTTTTTTTCAGTTTATGTAAGTATTTTGTTTTTGTCTTCTGTCACACTAATACTCTAATTTCTTTAGAGTACTTCCTAAACTAAATTAAATTAAAAGAACCTGTATCCCTTAAAGCAAACAGAATTTCAAAATGATCAGTGGATGCATGAATAATGTTTTTGTGCATGCAGGTTATAGACATTTAGACATTTAGGTTAGCCATCTCTGGACCATTCCTTTAACTTTTAACTACTGCTACAATTTGGCAAAACTATAAAAATGTGTAATTCCTTTAAAATATTCCTTCTGCTTTGCCTTTGTCATCAGTATCTCCTGCAGTCACATTTCAAAGTGACGGTAGATGCTCTCCACGTAACCCAGGACCCGCTGCCAGTCAGGTCCGCCGGGCCGCAGCATCTCATCAGCTGTCTGTTTCCCACACAACCACATATATATGTCAAATTTACAAGTCTAAAGATAAATCAAATCTACTATGTGCACATAATTTAGAAGGGATCCTTACCAGTGTGGGTGAAATCCCCACGGTCTCCCCTGTTTTAAATGCCAAGCTGAGATTCACCCGCTAAAAAAAAGAGGAAAGTTGATGAGTTGAACATGAAAATAGTCTGAGTCTATCCATTAAACAGAGATGCTTTTGGTACCTTATTCTCAGGACTAAGGCTGCTATAAGGGATGTGTGATGGGAGGTAGGTGTGGTAAACAGCGCAGAAAGCAAGGCCATCCGCCCAGCTGCTGCTGAAGTTTGTGATGTCGATATTCTGCATGAAAAAGAAGGGTCAGTTTAGCTTAGTGTTGCCACATAACTTCATAAATAAGACAATAGAAATATATTGTTTTAACACGGCATAAGAATTTTTCCTCAATTTGGAGCTTGAAATGATGAGCCCTAATTTGTACAAACTGTATAAACATTAAATAATGTACTGGTTTGTTACAATCTAATGCTATAGGACAGAAAAAGATACGAGGTCTTTTGTGTTTACTTTTGGGAACATTAACTTCATCTACATCTTTTTTTTTGTTTGTTTGTTTTTAAACAGCCCTAGTGGCTCGTTTTTCTGACAGTAGGCTGACAGGAAAGGGGGTATGAGAGAGGGGGAGAGACATGTGGGAAAGGACCACAAGCCGGATTCGAACCCGGGTCGCCCGCGTCGAGGACTAAGGCCTCCGTACATGGGTCATGTGCGCTAACCATGCGCCACCTGCACGGCCATTGGTTTTGTTTTCTGTTGGTAAATTAGCGAGATCCATCCTATTTAGCTAATTTCCCTGTCTTCCTTTTGCAGTGTTGTCATATTATTCTTCAGCCAAATCTCCTTTCTTTCAACAGCTGCCGTATTTAGTAATAAAAGCTCAAGCTTAAAGAGGCGTTCTTCTGGAAGTTTTTTAATGATACTACCGCTAACCTGTGGCCAAAACACAGAAAACCAACACTCTTCTTTTACTTTTTTCACTTTTTTGAAGTTGCCATTGGTTTCTGAGTTTAGCTGGAAGTTGGTCGGTTCTGAATATCCCAAAAAATCAATCTTGAATATAAGGCTTGGATTGTTTGCTAGGTCGAACAAATTTAACATAGACGCGCTTGACATCATATCACCACCAAACTAATGAGATATCAATCTGCTCATCAAACCATGTTTTAGTTATAAAGGGGCAAATAAAAAGGTTATTTTAAAAAATATTTTTCTGTAAAAACTTTCATAATGTCTCCGTAAATTACTTAGCTCTCTTCCAGTTCACCTATTTGCATTGCTTTGTGTTATTATCGAATTAATTTGACTTGAATCACAAAGTCCAATATAGTTACACTTTTATCAATACTTAAATCTAAGCATCAATAAAGTATCGTTAAAGTTTAGGATCTTAGTATAGTTGTGAGTGAGCATTCATTTTTGAACTAATTCTCAATTTTAGTTGATCGTGCAGCACATTGTGATTATCAGCTAAGTAAGAACAACAGTAGAAACTGGTAGGAAGTACTTTATCTTTCCTTTAAAAAGTATTTATTGGTTGAAACTAACTAAAATGGTTCTTTTTAAACCTGTGGAAAATAAATCACGTTTACTACGCTTGAAATCCACAAAACACTGAACCTTTTTTCGTCACCTTGTAACCTTGTGTTCGACTCTGACACCAGCGGAGCAGCGAGTTTCTCTTTGAGCCTCCATGGCGACGCAGCAGCAGGTTGAAACCATCCAGGGACCTGACAGCAAGATAAAGACAAAGATGAATGATCTGGGATTTCTTATGTTTGTTTCTTTTTGTACAGAGTTTGGGAAAAAGGCAGGGAATTAGGTCAAACACATTTTGCAGCAGGGAGGCATTTGTCGTCCTTAAAATGGAGACTGGTTTAGACAAATTGGATAAAACAAAAAAGTGGACCAATTTTAGCAGGATAATGCAGCTACATTGGCCTTGAGGTCAGAAAAGTACGTCATGTGTATTGACTCACTTGGTGGGAGGGAGTTCAGTAAGTGCTGAGTTATACTTATTTAAAGACTCCTCGTGTTTTCCTGCAGAGAAAAGCAACCGCATATTTAAAATCTCTTACCAATAAAACATCCATCTCATTTTTTAATATACTTCCTTTTTTAGGAAGTATTTTGAAGTAGTCCTTTAAACAGTTGATGAAATAATTTACCCACATCAATTAAAACAACTCTATTCATACATTTATCTTTAAAGCTTTGGACAGTATTATGTTAAACCTCTAAAATAACAAATGAGGGCAAGTTAGCCAATAAAATATGTTTTGATAAGCTAAAAATTCTTTTCAAATACATGACACACATTGAAACATCATAATTGATTTGCCCAGTCTTTTCCTGTGTTTAAGTTCACTTTATCTACAACTGAAAAGAAAATAAACAAAAAACTTTGCCCTTCCACTTTATAGTATTTCAGAGGGTCATTATGGATCGGGTAGTCAGAGTTATTGCATTTCAAGTGATATCAACTGTTGTTGCTAAATGATGATAAGAGAAGAAGGTTGAAAAGCCAGCAGAGCTGCTGAGGGTCATAATTTATAATCTGTCAATCAATATTCCAGTAATCAAAAAAGGACAACATTTCAGTAGGTGGAAGATCGAATATGGAAAAACCTGTTTTTTTTTTTTCCAGAAATTTCCATAGCATTGAACTTTTATTACAATATGGTAAAAGAAACCGTGTCCTGATGTAATTCAACACTGTAAATTTTAACATTCTTCATCCCAATTCAACACAGACTACAGAAATGTAAATACATTTAATCTATTGTTCAAAAACATGCATAGTAGGGCAGGAAACAGTGTGAAAATGTTTTGGCAAAAATAAAATTACTCAGTCACAATTGGC
Source organism: Jordanella pulchra (assembly GCA_034780135.1). NCBI lineage: Eukaryota > Metazoa > Chordata > Actinopteri > Cyprinodontiformes > Cyprinodontidae > Jordanella > Jordanella pulchra. The sequence continues at coordinate 3,605 of JAUZNJ010044825.1, read as the reverse complement.
AGAGCAGAAAAAAACCATGGAAATCAGTATAGGCCAGCAATTGCTAAGTTTTGAATCTAGTCATAAGTTTAAGAAAGAGGGTTTGGCAAAAGTTTTAATGTAGCTCAATTTCTAAATGCATAATTTGATGTGCATTTTTGAATCTTTACTCAAATTGTACAAACTATTTTTTACCATCTGAAAATCAGTTATTTTGTCTCCACATAAGTTTCAGTTTGTAATTTCCAAACTAAGACCCCAAAAGCCTTTTTAAAGCAAGAGAATTACAGTCTAACTAAACAGTCTAACGGATCCATTATACTTGCTGTCGAATCTTAAGGGGGATTTTTAGAGCCGATATTGCTTTTTCTTCCTCTATTTACATGACATAAATGACACAATGTTAACAAATATGGCAACTAGTTTCTGTTTAAAGAAAAAAAGAAACATTCATTAAATAGTCAAACCAATGGAGGGAGCAGCAATGCATGTTCCTTCACATGATCTCAAGGTATGGCTGCTGAATGCACGTATGAATCAGACACGCACTGACACAAGAAAAAAATGCTAATATTGACCAAAGATATTGGCTGGTCTCTGTTGCCATCTGTATTGATCTATCTCTAGTTGAAACATGACAAAATATTTTTAAAAAAAGATCAAGGGGTATGGATAATTTTCTAAAACACTGGTTTGTTTTTGCCATAAGAAAACATATTATTATTAATCTGAAATTTGAAAGAAAGGCTGACCTGAATCATTTGACAACTTGCTGTCTTGCCACTCCGAACTTTTTCTTCCTGTTAGTTGCCCCAAGGTCTAGAAAACAAAGGTAACTGTGATTGACAGCGTGTTTAGGCTTTAACTGTTAATTAAACAACATATTTAAATATTTTTTCTTACCCTATTTATTGACCCCACTGTTGAAGCAGAGTTAGTCTGGGATGCACCGTTTTCTAAGGAATCAGTGGCGGAGGAAGCAGGCAATCTAGACAGGCTTCTAAAAATAACAGGACATAATTTAATGCTCAACTATTGTAACACTCAGCTTCAGCTTTGAGTTATGTTTCTGAAGATGCCCTCATATGGCGATAAATAGAGTCTGGAGGTACTGTTAAACCACAACAGCATTCCAGGCCAAACTTTGTTACTGGTACTCATCTCTGTGTGCAAAAGATACTAATCTGGATTTGGAAACTTTGCTTAAAAATTCATAAAATGTTAAAAATCACTCCAACTACAAAGGCAATGTTGGTAAAGTTCTTTAAAGTTCTCTCACCTTGACCTCTCTGAAGTTCTCATCCTTTGGGATTCACTGGACTGGACATCTGCTCTGTCCTCATTGGTCACATTTTTCAGGGAACGTCTGGTAACACCTTTTGAATTATTCTCAACAATATTCTTAGTTACTTGATTCTGACTCTTACTTTCCGTCCTTTCACCCCCAACCTTGTACAATCCCCTTATCCTCCCCCGATTGCCACCATCTTTGCTTTCAGACATAATGGATTCTCTATTGGACCCCTTTAGCTCCTCTCCAGCATGCACTTTAGTTTTGTCTTGAGCCTCAGTAAAAGTTGCCAATTTTTGCCTGGTTTCCTTTAGCTCTCCTTGTAGAGTGAGAAGCTGATTTTCAGCTTCCTTTTGTCTCTGCTGAGCTGCAGCCAGCTCTTTCTCGATTTCCTTGTGGGCTGTTCGTAACGCTGTGAGCTCTTCCTCTGCCTCGGCTTTTAGGCGGTCAGCCACTGACACGGCCACCTGAAAGTCTGCCTGGAACTGCTGCCATTCCTCGCGCTCTGTCTGGAGATAATTAGGAGATATTTTTCATTTTAAAAATGGCAGATGTTTTTTTGTAAAGCAATCGACACATTATGATCTTCTTATGTCCCAACAGCATTATGATCTACAGTTGAAATAAACCCAATAATATTGGTGTGATTTGGTCTGACCTTCAACATTTTTTTATCTTTGTGGTCGGGAATCGTATTTTTCATTTATATAGCACCAATTCACAACACATGTCATCTCAAGGCACTTTATAAAGACAATCCAACCAAATCACACAGTCAGATTAGCTCAAAGTTTTCCATCTAAGGAAAACAGCTGATTGCTTGAATCATCAATTAAACAGCAATCCCCCACACTAAGCAAGCATGTAGCGACAGTGGAGAGGAAAAACTCCTTTTTAACGGGAAGAAACCTCCAGCAGAAAAGGGCTTGGTGTGAGCGGCCATCTACTGAGGAAGACCGGGGTTTAAGGAGACAGAAGCAGATACACAGAAAGAAGCAGAGATATAAAAGGTAACTTTTTTCCAGCTCTATAGGCGGCCCCGTCAGGAAAGACACAACCAGACATACAAGCTCAAAGCCAGATCCCATGTCAGAGGATGAAAGAGAACCATTCCATAGAGATGGCTCAGTATAACCTGAGTCCCTCTAACTATAAGCTTTATCAAAAAGGAAAGTTTTAAGCCTAGATTTAAAAGTAGACTGGGTGTCTGCCTCATGGACTAAAACTGGTAGTTGGTTCCACAGGAAAGGAGCAGTCATACAACAGCCATGGTTTTCTGAAATGAATTAAAATATTGTCTCTATAAGTAAGATTTCGTTTTTTTTTTCAGGTTTACACAACTAAACATAGTTTTTTAGCCAAAAAACATTTTATTTTTTACAGCGTGAATTGCTACCAGTTTGTCTCACTTTTCTTGGCCCTGCCTTGTTTCTCTGTTGTTAAAACTTTTTTTTCAACAGGTGAAAACATGGAATGTATTTAGCAGCGTAGGTGTTGGAGATAAGTCCTTCAAGTGTCAGTAGCTCAAATACTTTTTATTGCGTTGCCTTTGGATTTGTACACTCCTACCAAATAAATAAATAAAAAAAACACTCAGCATAGGTTTGCAAGTCAGTGACAATCACGTTTTTATAAATATCCAATTAAACATGCTTTCCATCTACTTTCTCATTGCCAATTTATCTGGTTTGATGTTATTGTTACAAAGACCTCATGTGATGATTTTATGTCTCGGACATGGCTGATGTATCTGGAGGGGCCTTAAATCATTTTGATGAAACCTTAAATCCACCCTATTGTGAAAGCGGGGAGACAGACGACAATAACTATCAATTTTTAGAAACCAGAGTGTTTGCTGTTGGTTGAGAGAGCAGTAATGTCAACACTGAGTGTGAGAGGAAGGCACTTTATAAAAAGGATTCAACTTAACATTCGCCTCAGTCTCAGACACATTCTCCTCTCTGACTTTTGTGGTCAAAGGTTTTTTATTAAAAGACACCAACCTATTCACAGAAGAAACATTTTAGAAGTGATTTTCTGTGGGTTGTAAGGGAGAAAAGAGTGAAAACAAAAATGACTCAGGGTTAATGCTTTTCTACGTTCGCTCTATCCAAAGTTTTGTGAAATCTTGATATCTTCACTATATATTTATCTGCCCCCACAGCATGTTAAATATCAAACATTTCACACCATTGGTCCGTCTCAATGTCATCTGAAATCTCAGTGGTTCTTGTACTGTTATAGTTCTTGTTACATAAAGTTGGAGTCCCAAAGTTTCTTGAAGGTTAAAAAAATTAGGTTACAGTGACCTTTATATAATCCAAAACATGAGTAA
>JAUZNJ010044814.1:0-32636 GCA_034780135.1 Jordanella pulchra | reverse complement strand
TAAAAAATTCCTAGTTTGTGAACTCCTTCACTAACAATGGCAATAAACCTTATTCTGATTCTGATTCTGATTCTGATCCTAAATCGAAAACTTCAGCTAAATTTGTTCAAACCGACAAAGCCAAATGTCTTAGACAGGACACATTCTGATGTAGTATGCAATAACAAACAGGGTCAGAATTAAGCTTTTAAACCAAGGAAGACCATAACAGCTATAATTATATTTGTTTGGGGGTTATTATGTTATGGACTCAAAGCGGGTAAAACCTTTTGGGAATTTTTAAAATTTACCGTAGCTACAGCTAAAACTTAGGTACACCTGGATTTTCTCAAAGGCAATAATAACAAACACATCAAAACTGCTTTTAACATTATTAAATATTTATCTTGTGGAAAGGCCTAAAGCCCTGATCTTAATCTCGTTTAAAAAATGTGAAAACCACATTTTGTATTGGGACATTTGCCAAATAAACAAACAGATAGGTGTAAGTGCTCCAAAGAAAACAGATCAAATATCTAACCAACTGGTGGCTTCAGGAAGTCTGAGGACAAGGTGTTATTTGGTAAGAAACATTGCATCAAACATTAGAAGAAACATTAGGAGGATGAAGGGTAGATGATAGATGTGGGATTTAACATGTTTAACTGTTTTATTCAGGATACTATAAAAGTGTTTTTTATTAGAACAGTAAAACATTCAAGGCATAACTTTAGCAAATGATACCAGACCACATTTGTTGTGTCCTACTTAAAGTCCTGGCTCTTTATCTGTATTTAAACTCTGTATATCAGACAGATTGAAACGAGCTGTTCACAGCCCTCTTTTCTTCCTACGGTATCTGCACTGGACCAAACTGTGCAGCAGTGTGTTTTCAGGCTCAAGGAAAAATAATTGCTGCTTGTCTGCATGAGCGTGAGAGGTTGTCGGCCTCTCCTCAAGGAGCTCCGTTCAACGGCACACACAAACACACACACATGTGAACAGAGTCTGGAGCCAGAGGACATAGTAGCACTCATTCATCCTCTGGCGGCAGCTGCCTCCCCCTCCATCCTTCTACCTCTGGTCTTCATACCGTTTTCATCCCTCTACCTTCCCACCGAGTCCATTTTAGCTTCTGGGAAGGTACAAAAACAGTCTTTTGGATGAACAACAGGGTTGGATGTGTCCTTCTAATACAGGTTTGCCCATAGTCACAGTTGCTCATGCCAAACCATGGTAATCTGTGTCCAATCTGTCGCCAATGACCTGCACTAGTTTTCCTTGCTTTCAGTGGGAAGGACACGATTCTGCACTTCACCAAAGAGTGCTGAAGATGCATCATCACTTTAGAGGGTTGTTTTGCTGCCAAGCGTCAAAGATACTCAATCATTTGCAATGTCTTCACCGGTTCTCTGTTATTTATCTTAGAAAATCATGAAACACAACATTTTATTAAGAATCTTAAATCGTTAACATAACGGCAGAAAAGATTTTGCCTTTAAATAGTTGCCAGATTGAATTTATTTTTTTTATGTTCTATTTTGCAAATTTGTGACAAAATTTATAACTGTTAATGATAACGTACTCCGTTAGGGACCAGGTGTAACAGAAACAAGAGCTTGCCAAAGGTTCCTAGGTCCACACTGAGTGGGTAACACCTAGCACTGAGGAAATGCATACACTATCTTTGTTTTATTCAAAGGTGTTGTTCATGTTTCCAACAATGGGCATCAAGGGATGAAGATATATACAGAGGTGGATGATAGCCAGTTTAATTTTAGGTTATATTTACATGAGAAATCTTTTGCAAAAATGTACAATCATTGAACTGTTTAAAAATTGCATAGAGCTGTATACTTTACGAAACTGATACACAGCTTTTGTTCATAAACTAATTTACTCTGTCACATCCCGCAGTGCAACACAAACGTGGCTTTGGAAAGGCGTTTGGCTTAAGCATCGACTGAGGGTCAGATTTCGTTAACTGAACCTTTCAAGAATTTGTTTGGATGCGTACCAAGACCACCTCTTCCAGACAGTGTCAGAACCGGGTTTTCGATCCACACCCTGGGGTGATTGCTGTGTTCAGATTTAAACATATACCACACCAGGGTTTGAAAGAAACCAGAGTTTGTTTTAAACCAGCTAACCACTTGAAGAAAAAGAAAAATTCAAAAAGCAGTTTTTAAATAAGAGCTTTTTACTTCTGCTTTTGTAAAAAAACACACTAAAGTAGTTGTTCTCATACCTGAGTACACCGCTGGTCTACTCTACCCATCTGTGTCTATTAAATATTCAGCTGGTTCAAAGTAAACTTCCACATATCAGTGTTTGATCTCCTTTTTTAATCAACGCCTGAAAAATAAAGTTATCTGATTACAGGTTTAACATAAAAAGTTAATCTTGTTGTAAACGATCAATATGAACAAAGTGTTTTCTACCTAAGGAAGTTTTGACATCCTATCCTTGAAAAGCTCATCTTATGATATTAAACTGAAACACCTTAAGCCACACATTTTCAGTAGCTGCCAAAATTTGACGTTGATCTGAAGTAATTTTGTCGCACTATAACATTTTCTGCTGTCAGATATTTGAGGGGGTTCAGGCATAAACAGCCCTACCATTATGAAATTAGATCAAAAGTAAGACTTTAATCTGTCTGGGAGCTTCTGTCTCCTGATCTTCAGGTAGAGCTTAGTGGATTTACTGAGGTTGATTTACTTGGGTTTTACTTGGGTTTCGGCCACAAGCTAAAAAACATCTTGGTGCGTTAATAAAGTTAGTTTTTCATGACTGCTAGTGATGCTGGAGTCTTCACCTCACTACATCATTGTCCCTCTCTATGTACGCTAGCAGAAGGTGCCCTTTTATACTCAGAAAAGTTAATGGTGGTTTATATGATGATTAGCTGACCAGATCATACTGCTGTAAAACATCCCCAAACTATGACTCTTCCACTTCTATGCTTTAAAGGGCAGATTAGATTCTGTTCTGTGCAAAGAATTTTCTAGAAGTGCCAGTCTTTGTCTTTGCTCTCATGTCTAATTTAACTAGATGAACACTCCTAAAAATGTTAGAGCTAAAAGGGGTAAAACTAGCTGTGTTTGGTTAGCTTTTGTTCAGTAACTTAAACAGGTTTAGGTTTTGTTCTTTAAGTGCTTCAAATTCACTTTATTTCATTGAGAGAAAACAAATCTATTAAAATTAGATAGATAGGTTGTCCTATTTTTTCTCATCATTGAATTTTGTTTTCTTTTATAGATAAGAGGATTTTATTCAAATATGTTCGATCTCATTTAAAAAGTCAAAACACTGTTTTCTTGAGTAAGTGATGTTCATGTTCAACACCGACTGAATTCATCAGTATTTTGACCAAAGCTGAAAACCATTCTTAAATCTCCGTTGAACAAAGAGCTGTTTAAAAGAATCCAGGTTCATTACCTCTGATTTGCATTTCTCCAGGAAAATTAAACACTTCACTCACAGCAGAGGCTGTGAAGGGGGTGGTCTTTTCTCATGTATGGCTGTTAATTTAAAGTCCCTGATGGTCACTGCAACACAATGAGTAGGTGAAGGGCCACTAATCTGCCCCAGCTGGGTGCTGCTGAGGTGTTTTACTGGATGTGAGTGTTTGTTGCTGTTAATTGGTGCTGGATGGGGGTGGCTGTGATTGAAAGCTGTGGAAAAACAAATGAGCTACAGTAACAAGTCAGTGAAAGTGAGCAAAAGATTCATTCCTCTCTAACATGTTAACCAAAGGTCATCAGTCACCCATTTACTTAAGAAGCTGATCATAGTAGGACTGGCTGTCAAAGAATGCAGCTTGATTTGAGATTTTCATGCAGTGTCTCTAAAGATAAACTGCTCTACTTTAAAAAATGAGGCAACAGTTTGTACTGTATGTACCTATAACATTTTTAACTAAAACAAGCTTGATCCAGCTTCTTTGTGTTTAAGCAAAATCAATTAAAATTCAAAGAAGCTAAAAGCTGAAACTAAATACATCAACGTGATAACTAAAACTTTGCTTCTTTCAAGTTTTGCTTATTTCAGTTACTTTAAACAGTATATTTGCAAATTATTTCTTGTTTTCTGCTGAAGATACTTAGATCACTTAAATAAATACAACCAATTCTAGTTTTTACCTTAGACTATTGTTGCAATGCTAGTATGAAAATCTTAGTCTCCCTGATGTCCTTTGGACGGATTTGCTATGTTGTAATACTCCTATTATCCAAACTGGAAAAAAGCTGTAGATTATTTCTTGGATTTATTACTGAACAGAAAAAAATATACTTTCCTGCCACCTCTTTAGAAGACTAACAGCCAAATCTGATTATTCAATTTGTTGGCAGGAAACTTAAAATTGTGGTGTTAAAGCAAAAATTAAACAAGAAATCAGATATCTGGGTTAATGTGGATGAAGACCTCATAAGGAGAAATGCTAAAAATGCATGATAAGCAAGATAAGGAAAATTCAAGACACTTACAGGAAACTGTAACATAATAATCAAACTAAATGTTACATCAAAACTGGATTAATTTAAATGAAGGGATGATTTCATTTATGTTTTATCAATCTGCTCTGCTTTTCAAGTATTAGTAAAAAAATATTAGTTGGTGAGCAAGTTTTCTACAAAAAATCTATTTTTAAAATTTGCTTTTAGTTTTAATGAATATAAACCCAATGAGTTAGAAAATGACACTTAGCACATAGCACTGACTGCTAGTGCCATCAAACAGTTAATATGAGTTTGGGGCTCATAATGAACTAAGTGTATCATTAAACCATTTGCCTATATTTTTAGCAAATCCTTTCTTATGGTATTTTCCTGTAAATTTCAAAAGTGATGACAATTTTTTCCAGCTCTTTGGGCTCCTTGAACCTGATAAATATCCATACAGGTACAGGTCTTTTACCATTTTAGCTTTCTACAATACTGGAAAAAAAGTTTGTTAGAAAACTAGATGCATCCTGCAGTTGCACACTTAGTAGCACTGCTGCAGCAATAAGGTCCTTGGTGTGATTCCCAGCCCAGGGTCTGCATATGTGGTTTCTCTTCGGTTACTCAAGCTTTCTCCCAAAAAATATGGCTGTAAGATTAATTGGCGCCCCTGGATTGTACTTTGGTATGTGTTTGTGTATTTGTGCATAGTTGTGTGCCTGTGTGTTGCCCTACAATGTACTGGTGACCTGTCCAGGTTGTACCCAACCTTTTGCCAATGAACTGCCAGAGACAGACATCATCCCCCCTGTGACCCTGACAGACAAGCAATAAAAGATTTGGAAGTTATGGGTCTGCATTTCTTCGCTTTGATTCAATTAAAAAAGAATATGGAATAGCAATAGATTGAAGAAACACTCTATTGGTGTATTTAATGATTTACGCAAAGTATTCAACACAACTGATCACTCACTGCTATTACAAAAATATGATACATATACTAGTATGATGTGTTTCCAATATTAGCTTAAATGCTACTTGTACAATTTGGTTCAATTTAAGAAAATTTCTGAATTATATTTGAGAGGAGTAGCCTGTGGCGTCCCACAAGGTCCTGTATGGAGACCTTAGTTATTTATACTTTATTATAATGATATTTTCATAGTCTTAAATGTACTAAAAGGTATTATGTTTGCAGATGACACTATTCTATTTCGTTCAGAGGAAAACATGGATTCTTTAATGCAAAATGTAGAAATATAATTGATATTTTAAATGTTTTTTGCAATAATAAAAATATGATTGAATGAAAAATAACTAAAATTATGACTTTTGGTGGCAATTCTGATACAAAACTGAACTTAAATTGTGTTAAAAATAAGAGTCAATGGAGATAAAGTTTTTGAGAGAGATTGAAGATTATAAACTTCGTTAGAAACAACACATGGAATATGTTTGACACTAATTATTAAATCAGTTGGTGCTTTAAAAGGTAGAATATTTGTACAAACCTTCACTTCTAAGTTTTGGATTTTTTTTTTAGAATTTATCTAAATTAAGAAAAAGACCAAGTAACTTAAGAGCAATGCTTAACATTTAAAGTAAGAAATACTTTAGAAATGGATGTGGTTTAGTTTCAGGGGTTAAACTGTAGATCCAACTGAATAATGAATTGATCTTATGTAGCTCTCTATAATAGTTTGAGAAAATGTCTTAATACAAAATTAGAAATGCTTCTGATGCTAATTGATTAAATGTAACATAATCAAGAATTAAATATCCATTAAACAATTGTGATATTTATATTTCTTTCTGGTTATTTTTTGAGGGGAGAGTTAATAAGCAGGGTCCTTTGGAATATTCCTTTCCCAGGTACTGATTATGAAAATATATTAATCTGAGTAATTTTTGTATTCTTTGGAGATCCAAGTATCCAAAGTCAAGACATTCATTCCTTCAGGATGTAGAAACTGAATAAAACTGTTCAAAGACTGGAGCCTTGTGGTGCTCCATACATGATCTTTGTTTCCTAAAAATAAAAAAAAAGCCAATTGACACAATATAGTCCTTGATAAAAAAAAAAAAAGTTTAAGGTGTTGCTGAATGCATTTAAGATGCACATTTAAATCCATATGCACACATTAGCAGTTGCATGATATGACATTTTGAGATTTTGAACATACAATGAATTTAAGTGGATTTTTGTAATTATCTCAATTATCTAATATTAGCAATGCCATTTTTTATTTATTATGTTTCAGTATGACATGCAAAGTATTCAGAGAAGAGCTGCACATAATATGTTTGCACACTCTGACACGTCCTAGAGCAGTCTACTTAAATTACCTGTACACCTGCCCACGCCCACAGACAGGTGTTGTACACCTGTATGGACATAACCTTCACATTGACTGCTGACTGTTTCTGTTAGTTTTATTTCTGCATCTCAGACATAATTTGTAACCAGTTAAGTGTTTATAATATGATAACTGAATGTGCTGACAGCCAGAAGTTTTTGTTACAGTGAAAGTCTTTTATATTTGAAAATATGTTGTTTTCTTGTGATTTTCAGGTTTATCCCTCAGCTGCATTAGTTGTTTGGGATGTGCTTTTCTCACAGCCTATCTACAGACTCAAACCTTCTTCTCTTACCTCTCTGTTAATTTTATCTCCTCTCTATTGCACTGCAGCTGTTATATTGGCCCTGCTTACATGTATGTGTGTGTTTGTGGATCCAGCTGTACACACACAGCTAATGAACTAAGTTCCTGAATGCAGTTTTCACAATGGTGTGACCATCTAAGCGACCCTTTCCAAAGGCCTTGAGATGTTTGATTTTAAGTTTTTTTTTTGAAGAGGACAGATCCAAAGACAGTTACCTAAAATTTAAAGCTTTTAGTTACATATATCTTTTATTTTGGACTTACATGCGAAATTGCAGTGTGTTAGCAGAATCATCAGTGTAAAGAAAATAGTTCATTTTAGTGCATCTACTTAGGTTCTGACTGTATGGTGCAAGAGCAAACATAAGAAATGTTAAAAATATATTTAGTCTTTCTTGCATCATGTAGAGCAGTAAACAGTCAACAGCTGAACTCAAGTCACATGACTTCAGGCTTAAGAAGATCAAATTAAAAATGAAAGAAATGGATTTCTTAACCTAATTTTGGAGTTGAGTCTTTTGACTTCTAAATACTTGACATCTTAACTTTAAACAGGAAACAGCGTTATAAAAGAAAATGTTTGCAGCCTACATCTTTTTTTCTGACATCCACTGTAATTTTCTCTGAATCCCTTGAAAAAAAAAGAAACATAATGAAGCAACAGATAACAGCAAGAGGTACACTGAGCACCAGGTGAACAGCCTGAGGTCATTTTATTTGTTCGCATACGTCACTATACAGTCAATAACAAATGGACGGAGGGAGGGAGTCTAATATTCTACTACGTCTATAGTTAGTAAGACCAAATCGATATTCAAAGCCCCAGATTTAATCTGTTTTATGCTTATTTTACATTCAGATCATAAAACAAAATTCCTAATTAATAACAAAAAACCTGAGAGAATAAACTAGTTTTAAGTTAAGGATCTTTTTTACTGAGGGGAAAAGATCCAAACCACCACCAGGCTCTGTGTGGGAAAGCGGTGAAAATCATTAGATGATAGTGCAGACAAACTTTTTGAATATGATATATTTAAGATCTTGAAGCTAAAATAGAAAATAAAGCAACTAAAGACTTCTTAATAAATTGTACCTGAACAGAATCAGAGGAACCAGTGAGCTTTCCTGTTGGATCATTACTGATGCTCACACACCTCAGAACGGCATCTGTCAATCCTTTATCCTGTGACCAAATTTTAAGATCCAATTAAATCAAGTTTTTTTTCTTTCTGATAAAAAGACCTTTTGATTTAAAAAGGCGTTGTTTCTACGACAACTCCTCTCTCTTTACTTTGTAACAGAGCGAATGGAGATCAAATTTGACTTGAAACCTGTCTGAGTATTAAACAGTCAGAGTGATCTGACTTTGATTGGATTTATTCGTCTTTTGCTACCACATCAAATAAAACCACAAGAACAGCAACTGCCTCCATCTCTGCAGTTTGATCCTCTACAAAACTCAACAGATCCTGACAGCAGGAGGAGATGGTGACAAATACCTGTGTGGGTTTATGGCTATAGGAGCAAAGAGAGACGGTCTGTGTGTCTTTTAGATTTTGGGTCCTCCATTTAAGACAAAAGAAAGGCAGAAGACAAGACATGTAGATGAGTAATATCCTGGTAGATGTCAGGATTAAGACAATGTTATTAAGGAATCAGCAAGAACGTTTACTAGGAGGTTATTCATTGTTTTGTTGCAAAGAAGCCAGGTGTGACCAGATCAATGGCTCTCTGCACATCATATTCATATGATGTGACAGAAATGTATCATAAATTTTGATAAACTTTAGGAAAGTACAAAATAAATGCAATTATTTAGCTGCATTTAGTGGACAGGAGTTGGGGTTTTAGTAAATGGGGAACCTGATGTTTAAAAAAAATGCCTTTCTTAATATGCAGTTTTTCTAATGGGGTTTCTGCATACAGGAGACTTCTGGATGTCTCTGAAAGAACTTCTTTTGTAAAACCTTCTAAGTCTGTCTGCAAATTGTAATGATTTAAACTATGTCAGAAAACCCCTCATCATGGAGTAGCTGAAAGGACTTCAGTTTTATTCTGGCTAAGGTTTAAGTTTTGGAGGACATAAAAAAATTATCCATTTGAAGGGAGAGTATAAAAACCACAATTAATATCCCTTTCGTCTCATCCATTAACAAGGATTTCTTTGTTTTTACAAGCTAAATGTATTTCTTCGTTACACACATTGAGATACTGGTGAACACGTTGTGAAAAATGTGGGGTCGGTATCTGGTCCTGATGACATGCAGACTGAAGGAGCTTAATGATCAAACCTTCCACATTCCAGTGGGTGTCTCCTGACTCACAGCCGACCCCTGAAATAAAATAATCAATTTGTTGTTGCAGCAAACGTACATAAAAACCCAAAAGGATACTTTTACTTGCAGGTTGGCCTTTTTTCATGGATATTTTACATTCAACCATAAAAATAGAAGGAGCTGATATAGAGTTTTGTTCTTTTTTTGCACAATAGGGAAGGATTTCCTATGAAGGAAACAGTCATGAAAGCAGATCAATGAAAGTGGTAGCAGAGTAACAAAAGTGTCACAGATATTATGGGTTTATATTTAGTTTCAATTGGTTGGCGATCAAGTAATTGAATTTGGACTCATGTGGCTTTTTCATTTGAGGGTTGGATTTTTTTGTGTACTAAATATTTCAATTTCCTTTTCTTTATATAATCAAGCTTTATAAACCAAAAGAACTTCATTACTTTCCAAGGTCCCTATTACGATGCTGCTTCAACATCTGCGAGGTTCGTGCTACATCTATGTAAGCCCAAAAAGTTAAGTCAGCTTAATTTGTAGCAAACATTTGTAAAATCTATGTGTTTTAAAGTAAAATGAAAAGAAAAATAACTAAAAGGCAATAGCAGTTGATCAAACAGAAAAAAAGCTAACTGTTAAAAAAAAGCTCAGTGATTAAAATAAATCCAAATAAGGGAAAACAGATTTGTTACATTTGTCCGCACAACCAACAATATTGTTTTAAGGACTAAAACTTTAACTCAAATGCAAATTTAAAAAGCTTTCAAGAATAATTGGATAATTGATGCCTCACAGAAATTTACACCAGAATGTCTCAGAATCCCGTTGTTAGACCAGCTGATTGATTCATCTAAACGGCTGAAAATTCATCTACTTGGATATGAATAAAAAATGTAGAAATAGGTGGAAATTGAACGATCCAGCTTCCTAAAGCTATGAATTGACGGATACAAGTCACTTTACGTTACGTTAAAGATGCTTTCCAATCTTTGAAATGTCAAGCCCCTGACATACTCAGATGCACCTTTGTTACTGGCTATCTCTGAGTTGAAAAGGCGTTGATTCTTAAGCAGATTGACTACAGCTGCATAAAACCACAATAAGGTGTTTTGTTGGCTAAGAACAAGAAACTAAGGCTACAAAACTGGAGAACAGCAGATCAGGTTGTAAAAATGTTGCCTGACTGAGGAACCTTGATTACAGTACTGACATATAGATGGTAGGGCCAGTTTGGAGTAAAAAACATGGAAGCATGGACTCATCGTGCCTACTGTTAACACATTAGGGTGGGAGTGGTGTTATAATGGTTTGGGGGATTGATTCTTGCCACAGTACTCTGAGTATTGCTGCTTTCTTTTCTTTAATACCACAATGTTCTCATATTATGGGATAACGGATGGCGTCACAAAGCTCAAATCATCTCACACTAAACAAGCTAATTAATTTATTGTACTCTGATTACCTTCTCAGTCAACAGGTAACAATGTGAATATATTACAGAAGTGTGGTTAACAAATCTACAGCGACCTGCTGATGCTGTCATGTCAGTACAAAAACATCTGAGAATTTTTTCCAAGACATTTTTGAATCAATGATATGAACAATTGAGTCTATTCTCAAAGCAAAACTGGGTCTGATCTAGGTGGAGGTATTAAGTTTTAAGGTATTCAGTTCTAGTAAGTGGGTAATTAAGGTAAATTATAGGTTTATTACAGCTTATATAAGCGTGGTTTCTACCAACATTGATTTTAACTCCAAGTTAGAGCTTAGAGCAGAGGATCCACCATTTGACCCATCGCTCTCCCAGATTCTTTGCCTTTGAGACAGAGTCAAACACAATGTTGAACATGCTGTGTGTGTCCTAGTATGCAAGTGCAGATATGTGTCTAAGATTTATAGCATCAGATGGCACTAGCTGTCACGTCTACTCTACTAATGTTGTCCTAAAGTCTAGCTGGTAGCACACAGACCAGGAGTCTGACCCAACACATGCCTTCCAGATGTTGGCTAACATTCCAGAGGGTCTCATCACATTCTAGGACTTTTTATGCCTCCTCACATCCTCCTGGTACTGCCACAGTCTACCGATAAGATTCAAAGCAGATATGAAGAAAAACGTTCACCTCTAGTACCACGTTGAAGTGTTGAGTTCTCTAATTTGAAAGTTTGAAAAGTGTTTGGCAATGATGGAACACAGATTTCAAAATATTTGAGGTAAATCCTTACAGGTGCAGGAGGAAAGATAAATGGAGCAAAGAAATGGCAGCACCCTGTAATTTTAACCACTAGGGGCGCTAGACTTGTAACTTCCAGGTTTAACGCCCCTGAAGGCCACTTGCAATGATGCACTGTAACAAAATTTAACAGTTATAGTTCTGGAATCTGAGAGCAGAAGACATCAAACCAGCAGGTTGGTGTATCGTTTATTTAAATATGTCTCATAACATACCTGTGTTTTTTGTTTTTTGCCTTACAGCAACTTTTAAGGGGAGCTCTGACTAACATAAATCTGGGTCACATGATCCATTCATCCACAGATCGGACCCCTTCAAGTTACATGGGTAAGTTTTTTAGATAATGAACCCAAATAGATCATCAACAACTATAAAGTGTTTTATGCTTATCTAAAAAATAATTTCAATCTTCAGAAATGAAGCTAAAACTTGGGTTAAAACTTACACATTACTGCCATAAAAAACTCTCTCCAGGCAGTTGTCCTACTCACTTGAAACAAACGGATTCATCTTAACATGGATTGAATATTTATTGCATCAAAGATAAATCAACTGGAGCTGAATTTCTTGTCCTTGATCAAACAACTGGCATGTTGAACTATCCCAGTTTGAAGCTGGAACTGGTTTATCCAAGCACTTAGATTTTGGAAGTAGGACAAGTGTTTGTTTCCCACCATATTTTTTTCCTCAACAATATGATTGTAACAAAGCCTAAGCAAAGGGAAAAGATTGATTAACTTTTGAGAATGTGTTTCACAATGAGACTCTTCTCCACATTCAAATCTCTTGCATCATTGCTAGCTTCATTTAGCTTTGTAACAGGGTGAAAAAACCCCACTGGATTTTATATTTGGAACAGCAACATGACTGGGATGAGGTTAACGAAGTGCTCCATTTGCACTCAAAAGTCATATTTCTGACTTCCCAGTAGAAAATTTCCCTCCAAAACGTTGAAACGACGAGTCTGACAGTCAGTAGAACATCATGAAGTCTCTTTTACATTAAGACATTTTAGCATCTCTTTATTTTATCTACATTTACTCTGTTTTAAACTGTTACGTGTCACTGTTTAAAATATAAGATATTTCATCATTGCTCATAGGCACAAAATCCCATGTGAACAGTTTTTCCGTCCTTGTTATTGTTGTAGTAGTAGCAGTAGCCGTAGCGTCCATATAAAAACAATGAGCAGTACAAGCGTAACCAAGGCAGAAGTGGGACACCCCCTCCGAGATTTTTTCAATTCAACTTCTTAGATTAAACTGGATCTTGAAGCCCTGATTTATTGAAATCCTGTTCAGCCCATCCTCACTACACTCCTCTGTTCAGCATAGTAGCTCCCCCCTTGTTGTCTCTGCTTAAATAATTTGGTGGCCTCCAAAGGTAGTCCTCATGGGTTTGTTTCCTGCTTGTTGTGAATGTTTCTCTGCTTTAGCACACCTGAATCAAAGGATTGTTTCATTATCAGGCTCTTGTAAAACTAGGTCTGTCACTTCCCTGCTGAGGAGATAATTCAGCCTTTTTGTTCTGCTGTGTAGGAGGAGAAACACAGTCAGAACATTTAGGAGATCTCCTTCAGAGGACTGGAAGTGAACATCTCAGTAAAAAAGAAACTCCAAGCTTCAACAGTGGTACTTGTGCCACAGTTTGAGTCTAAACTGTGTGATATTGTTCATGAAATATTCCCTGCGTTTCATCTTTGTCTCTGCGCTTCATAAATACAACCCGAGGCTATCAGCAGAAGCTCTGCAGGGAGGCAGTCGTAAAAGGTCTTCAGTATATTATAGCTTGTATTTCCTCATGTGCATATCAAGTCATCCTGAAACAAGAGGAGACGCAGGTGTTGAATGAAATGTGCGAGATGACAGTTAGATTCTTATCTCTGTTTATTCTCAGCAGCCTCACGACAACAAGCTCCCCTTCTTAGATGACATTTATTTTTATTTTCTGATAAACCATCAATCACTTTGCAAAATTGACTTGACAAACTTACAGGTGTTATCACATCAGAAACAATGTTGCTCAGAATTACAGAAAAGATAAAAAGAAGCTGTTATTTGGAAGGATTTCTTTCATTTCAAGGCAGGGTTTCCACTTTAACCTTTTGGCCTTCATTGACACTGAAGCTGCTGTTAGTCCTCGAGGACGCTAACGAACCACTTAGTCAGAGATTCGAACCTGCAGCCAATCCTCCCCCTGACGTTTAATCTGCTGCTTTGCTTAAAATCGAAGAGGCTCTAGCCTTCTTTTCTCTTTTTTTTTTTTTCAGCGGTGGTGTGCTTTGGATCAATAGAGTCCTCCCTGTCCTTCTCTCCACTCACGCACATGTGACTACACAATGACACACACCAACACACAAACATGGACACCAGCAGGTTAAACGTAATCAGCCTCCTCTGCTGCGTTCTCCTCTCAGGCCAACACTTTATCTCGGGCCTCTTTGCAACACCCGCAGCCGACGGGGCAAAGTCCAGCCGCTTATCTGTGCCTCAGTGGCGCTCGGTCCGTCCCTCCATCTGTCTTTCTGTCTGTGTGAATGAAGCACTCTCAGGGTGTCCAACTCTCTGTGCTGCTCTGAAGGTTCATCTGGATCCTAATGAACCTTAAGCTCCTTTTCTGTATATTAGCTACTTCATTAAAAACTGAAGAGATTAAGTCTGATCAGGATGATGCTTAATTTTACATCATGAACAACGTTGTCAGCTTTAGCGTGTTTAGATGCACGGGCAGTTTTAATGTTTATGATGCAATGTGTTTTAAATACATGATGCTTAGTTTAGTTTGAAAAGAAACTTAATTCACAGATATTTATTTTGCATACACAACTCTTACAAGTTATTGAAAAGGGTCTGAAGAGCTTTTTTGATCTGTTTTTACGTCTTAGAAACTTTTTCTTTCACAGCTCTATCTATCTTGATGAACCTATGTCTGTCTGGTGCTTTTTTTTCGATCAGTTTTGTTCATTGCCAACACCTGATACCCTCAAAACCTTGCTTAAAAAAAAAGAAATCAGTGATGGAATTTTATGTTGGAAACTAAAATGTACTGCTTTGCAAAATTATTCAATCCTGTTGAACTTTTTCCATGGATTTTCACATTCCACCCTAAAGCTCATGGGTGCAGACCAACATAAAGTTCTGCATAAATATGAACTGGAAGGAAAAAGGTGATGATATATTTAGGAGGTGGAGTTCCCTTGGGTATAATTTAAGGGAAGCATTATTTAGAGAAGAATCAAGAACAATAAGAAAATAACTGCAGATATTACCACCTCAAAACTAAAGGAATCAAATAATGCCTGTTTTAAATAAAGATGAAAAATAATGTCATTGTTAAAGAAAAGTTCCAAGACGTTTTGATTGCATATCACCACACGGCATCTATAGGGATGCAGCAAAGATGATGAAAAGGGTCCTCCGGTTTAAAGAGGCCAAAACTTAACCTTTGACCTGCATGCAAAAAGCTATGATGGGCAGCAAACTAACAGAGTACATCACCATGAGCATCTAAACCTTCTGTTAGGCATGGAGGCCTCCTGGAAAAAATGTACTCATGTCTTAAATGATAAAATTCAAAGTCCAGATATAACATATTAACACAATTTGTGGTAAAAATCTAAAGCCCAAAGATTATCTCTGTGCAATCTTGCTGATCTTGTGTCAATTTTCCAGCATCTAGATATGCAAACCTGGATGAAACTGGTAGTTGTTAGGTGGTTCTGCAGATTGCAGCCTCAGAGGGGTTAAAAACACATGCATGCAATGCATTGCAGATTTTCTTTGAAAGGGTGTGGCTGCAAAGAGCAAATATAAGAAAAAGGTTCCAGGAGTTTAAAGACTTTGCAAGGCGCTGTATATTATTTACTTAAATTCTTCTTTTTTTTGTCACTTAATGGCAACATTTACAATATTTTAGCAAAACAACAAAAGCAAAACTGTAAATAAACAGAACGGGTCACATAGAGGACTTCACATTTTGAAAGATCGGGCTCAGGTTACAGACTGCTTGGCTCTTCAACTAACTGACTTGGTCATGGCACACATTTAATTTCCACAAAGAAAACGAGAGAGAGAGTTTGTCCTGAGGGCTAAACTGTACATGCTCTCCTTCTCTCCCTCCCTTCACTCCTTTTTTTCCTCAGGCAATAACCAGTATAAACAGTATATCCACCTAACAGGATCCAGGATGCGCTGCCTCATTTGCATTCCACTCCTTAAAACACGTCACCATTTCTCTCTTACTGTCTATTTGTTTCTTGTGCTTTTGATGTCCTTGTTCTCCTCCTTACTTTTTAATACAATTAATTCATCATGGAATAAAACTGCACCTTCTGTTACAATTATTTTTCTTCATTCTGCACAAAACTCAAGGCTTTTGCTGCTCAGTTTCCTTATACACTTTTGCACGCTGGTAGCTCCATGCAGGCCGTGGGCTGACTTAAAGAACAGCCTGAAGGCAGATGTCACTGTGTGTTTAATATTTACGTTTACCGTTTGATTAAAAACCGACATGTTTATTTTTTTTTCTTCAAATCCTCATTGTTAACAGGATATTAATAAGATCAATGTAACATACTTATTATATCTTTATGCGATTTGAATTTTAGATCGTTCCCAATCATTTGTTGTTTCCCCATCATATTGGTGGTGTTTTTTTCAGTACTTTTTAATTGTATGAAACTAAAAGCTGTTTTTCCATTTATGGAACGGGTCTAATTATGATCAATGTATTACCCAATTTCTTGCATGGCCTATTTTTCCTCTCTGTATGCATTTTATTCAAGAACATAATTTTAAACTGGGTTTTCTTCGCAAGATGGAAAACAAATTTTTTATGGTCAGATTAAGCACTGTTACCTGTGTAAGTTAATTCCAAAATACCTAAACAACATAGCAAAAAACAGTGTTGTGTTTCAAAGTAGTGTAATCCAACCCATCAGAAAAGCAAATACTGTATATATGGATGTGTTTCATACTCACGCAGCAGCCATATTGGATTACAAGAGCTGCGTTTTCCTACTTTGGACTTAAAAATTCTAACTTCCAGGTGTGATGCAGAGAAAAAGGAAATAACTACATTTGGAGGATTTTCAGAAAGATGTTTTATTGTTTACGCTGTAGAAAAAAAATAATTATATGACACAAAACTTTGTAAAAGCTGTCTAAAAATTATCTAAAAACTTTATAAATAGATACAATAGAAATGGCAAATATCCTTCTCTTTAATGAGGACAGACGAACATTTCCCAGCATTTGGGTCCCTGTGCAGATTCTCATTTAAAGGCAGGACTGCAACGGTTAGACTCAGGATGTTTACTTTTTTTTAATCCTTTGGTTTCATTATTTGCTATGCAAAAGACTTATTGGGGTTTGTTTTGGAAAGTAATTCAAAGGATGATTGTCAAATTTTCTTCCTCTACTGTGTTTGATGAAAAAAGATTTACCACTGATTAAACATGTGATTCAATTTCCTACATTTTTAAACCACCTGCTACAGTTGTGTTATATCTGGTGCTGTTTGTTGCATTTCTTTCAGTTATTACCTTGGATTGTAAGTGCCTTATAAAACTCTCCATCCTGGATTCAAAACATTTGAAATCTCTGTTTACATATATAGATATTGGAGCTTGAACTATGTCAATATAGTCCTGTTTCTTTTACTGTGAATAACTCTCTTTCATCCTTTGAGAACAGAATTGGCGCCATAACTCGTCTGCCTGGCTGTGCCTTTCCTGGACGGGGCCCGTGGAGCTGACAGTTACCTTTTATATCTCTGCTTCTTTCTGTCTGTCTGCTTTGGTCTCCTTGAACCCCAGTCGGCCTCAGCAGATGGCCGCTCACACTAAGCCTGGTTCTGCTGGATGTTTCTTCCTGTTAAAAGGGAGTTTTTCCTCTCCACTGTTACCACATGCATGCTTGGTGTGAGAGATTGCTGAAGAGTCAACGACAACATGCAAGCGCAAATCGTCACTGCAGGCTCATGCAGGAGGATCAAATCTTGCAAGTCAATGACTGGATGCAATCAACCGGTTTTCTTAACCAGTCCTACAGTATTGTTACTGTAAGGTGATGTGCTGTGAATTGGCACTAAATAAATTAAGTGAATTAAATTCAATACTCACAATTTGTAATATATTACATAAGGATTAATATTTTAGATGTTAAACCACATTTTGCTGCAGTTACAACCCCAAATATTTTGGAATGGGTAACCGTTGTTTTTTTTAAAGGATTCTTCTCGTTACGGTTTTCATCCAGGGCCATCCTGTATTTTGTCTTTTCTCTATTTTTATCTTTGTCTTATCTTTTTATCACCTGATCTGGGGATCTCTGCAGCTCCTCCATAGTGATCACGCCCTCATTGGTTACTGTTCTAACTAACCCTCTCCTTGCTAATCAGTTTAGGTGGACCAGCATGTCTGCAGTTGGTCCATCCTTTCTTGATGTTTAGATGATGCTTTAAACTTAGCTTTTTTTTAAAGTTAGGGATTTTGCTTAAGAGCCTAAACATAGTCTAGACGTCTCCACAACTTTCTCCCTGATCTGTCTGCTGCCTTTGTGATGTTGTTTATTCACAAAAATCCCCTAACGAACCTCCGGGGTCTTGAACTTTCATTTTATTTAATGGGTTTTACAATAAAGGTAGAAAAATATTCCTTTTTGATCATTTTATTAAAAAAAATGGAAGACTAGGAATCTTTTAATCTAACCCCAACCCAATACTACTCTGTGTTATTCTCTGACATAATATTCTAATGAAGTACACTGAGGTTTGGGGTTAAAATGAGTTAAAATGGGAAAACATGAGACTGATTCCTAATACTGTCTTAGAGTGGATGTCTGAGCATTTTATGATGTAAACAATCATTCAAAGAAAAGGGAGATAAACTGATTTCCCCACAAACTAGAAGCTAAATCATATCTTTATTAGGGCCATCCAGGCCTCTATCAGTGGCTTGTATCTGTTTTGCCAGATTCTCACGTTCAGAAAGTGGGTCAGCCGTAGGTTACAGATTACAGAAGAGAGGTTGGAAATGTGGCTTTGAAATTGTTGCATTCTGCTGGATTGTTTCTGCTTCAAACTCTCTGAGCTATTTTGTGTAAATACTCTAATCTCTTTTCCCTCGGAGGACTGAGTGTGTCTGCTGATTATTGAAGGAACGTATCAGAGTCTGCCAGGTTGGTCATACCTGAAGCGGCTTCCAGTGTGTAGCCCTGTGGAACATATAATTCGAGCAACATTATATCTTATCAAACCAACTGCTCTAAAGCTGGCTTTGTTTGTCCAGGGTGATGAACTGACTTGACTTCACACACTGAAGACAATTCCACATCTCCTCAGATTTGCACATGTATTCATGTGTCGCACTTCTTTAGGAAGCTCCAACTGTACCTACAATTTTTAGACTGCAACACAATTTCTGTTTCAATCCATCTGTCTATCTGTCCATCCAGACCTCGGCAGAAATATATTATCTAATTTAATAGTAGGATTCACGATTATTTGTTTAAAAACACTCAAAAACACATATAGAAATGTCTGAAAAAGCATTGATTTTTGCCATTTTAACACTTATAAACATAAAAAAAAATTAGAATTTATTCAAAAAAGTATTTGCACTCAATTTGGTAAAATTACTTAAATTATATTAGTATGTTTATCTAATTTCTACAACTTTAAAATACTAAGATAAATTATGTGAGATCTACTTAACGTTTCTGGATAAATTTCAGTATTATAACCTTAAAACAAATTTCCACGCAGAAAGATCTCAGGCTGGGATCAAACCCAGAAGGAATAAGTATCAAAAATGAGGGGGGGGGGGGGGGGGGGTTTCCAACAATGAGAAAGCATGATTATTATGGTTAATATACAGTTAGATTTAAAGTGTTAAAGCTTATTTTAATCATTGAACTGTTTCACTGTGACTCTTGTTCTGAACGGTGCGGCAGAGCGGTTACTTCCTGGCACATGCATCCATTAGGATGTACAACCCAGAATGTTTGGATGCATTTGATTAGATATTTTAATCATGCAATTAACAAAATGTTAGGATTTACCCATTAAACTTTAGTTAATGTCCTCCTTCACATTTTAAATTTATTTGCATGGATTGTGTTTGGCGTCCAGCAAAAAAACTTTTCTTAGAGTGCAGAAACCATGTGAGTGATCGTGTGCAGTATTTGTAGTACAGTGTGTGCATGAAGCCATGAAGAAAAGAAGAGAACGAAAGCAGCGGCAAAAGAATAAATTAAACAGATAAAAAATAAAAGACTGGACTTCATTTAAGGTCTTAGCTTAGAGCTCTTTGGGAATCAAGTTTTTAAAAATCAATTCCTATTTCAGATCGTTTAAACTGTGTTGCCTTTTCACTTGTCATACATTTAGCAGAACAAAGAGGAAAAAAATATTTTTGTAAAAGAATTTGTTGGTTTTCTGCAATGTTTTCTGTTAACGAGCTTAATTACTCTTTGTTGGGCGAAAGAGCACAAATAAAGAAAGTAACTTGTAATTGGGCTAAATTTCTTTTTTTTTTGCATGTTTAAAGATGAAGGATGCAGTAATTGCTGCTAAAAGCTAAAAAAAAGAAAAAAAGGAGAGACAGAAGATGAAGAGAGAATATCCAACTGTAAGAGACACAGGCCAGTCAACAGCGCAGGGCTGCAGGTCGGCTGCAAAAACACAATCAGCATATGATTTTACTCCTGATATGCTAAGAAAGTATCCAAACTATACTTTTTTTCTTGCAAAAGCATTTTAATCCTTTGTACTTTTTACCTATTTGGTCACCTTACAAACCGGAACTGCTGTGTTTTTAAATTTTATGTGAAACAATAATTAGAGTTTAGCTGTAAAGTGGCAGATAAGTTTCATGAGTGTTTTTTGTGATCTGTCCTTACAAACCCAGAACTGGAAATCTTAACATCTTTTAAACATCAATATTCAACATCTGCTGCAAATTGCTAATTGGATTTAGGGCTAGACTTTGACTGGACCATTCAGTAGGATTAATGTGTTCTAAACCTTTCCAGAAACAAATACTGTTTTATTCTTCTGCTTTACAAATACCCACTGCTTTTAGTTGATCTAAATCACAAATAGTTAGGCCTGTTGAGGTTTGTAACATAAAGCACAGGATCAGGTTTGTTGCTGCCATGATGATGTGGTAGGAAAGTGAAGGAATTTCAGCGCAAAAAGCAGGAAAACAACTGTAAGTCAGACAACCAGGTGGACAGAGGAAGTGTCAATGGAGCATGGATGCAGGATCTAAGAAACTTACTAAAAATGTATTAGTTATATCAAATTTTTAATGCAAAATATAAAACCTTTCCTACATCATTGCTCATTAAGTTCAAAAAGAATCCTTAAACTTGAAATTTCTCTTCTCCAATTTTCTTGTGTTGCTGATAGTTTTCACTATGGAGGGCCGGTAGTTTCTGGAGGGGTCCGGGTCTCACTCGATGCTTGATGGGTTGCGCAGAGGAGATGTGCTTTGAGGCTCTCAGCAGGATCCGACCATGTTTAGTCTGCTTGGTCCGACATGTCACACACACCAGTCATTTGGTCAGGAGCTGTTTCAACAAGCTGCTGCTATTCCTGTGGTAAGACCTCGCCAAGAAATACCCAGACTGATTGAGTGGGTGCAAAGGGTGCTTCTAATAAAATGGTACTTTTCTTTTTCAAGTATCTCAATTTCTTCATTTGAAGATGAAAAACAACAAACGCACATTTTTTTCCCACATTTTTGCCTTTTTTAATAAGAAAAAACGAAACATGAATCATTTTAATCACATGTAAAACCAACAACAACAAAAAAAAACAATATATATATATATATTATATCAACACACTTTCAGAGTTTGAAAAGGAAAATAGCTTAAATAAAAGACTTTTTTTGGGGGGAAACTGAAACATGCTTCACAAAGGACATCATGTGACCTGAAACTCCTGCACTTATCAGAAAAAAATCCTTCAGCAGATTGTCGACACATTGATCTCTTATCAGATCAGCAAGGCACTTTTTGGACGTTGAAGAGCCGCTTGACCCCCCAGAGTTGATGCATTGACAGCATCAGGTGGGCGTTCCTATGCATTGTTGTAACACGCACACAAACACACACATGCTATCAGCTCACCTGGCCTGTGGGAGCTCCAGAGTGCAAAGTACTGTATGTAAATCCTCCTCATAGTGCATCTCTCCCTCCCTTTTCTCGGTGTCATGGTAACTGACTGATCTCCTCTTCAAAAAGCTCACGTCTACAGAAACCCATTCACTTTGAAGGCTGCCATATATGTAAAAACGGGAAGATTTTGGTCATGAAACCAGTTTTATATACTGTTTTTCTTCTTTGTTTTTTACTGTTTTTTTGTTTGTTTGTTTGTTTGTTTTGTTGCTTTTGTTGTTTTTTTTTTTTTTTTGCTTTTCTTAACCACAGGGCTTCATAGTTTGTGACATTTCTTTTTACATGTCCTGATTTGACAGAAATAAAGGAACTTTATTTAGATTTTTTTTTTTAATGACCAAAAAAAGAAATGCTGTAACACAAAGCCGTCTCGCATTGCCTGAAGCAGTAACCTAAACTCGCTTTCTCTACAAAACGAAAAGTTTCACTTGGGTTGTAACCGGCCCGACTTCATAAGATATATTAATATTTATTCCCTTCATAAATAATGCGAACCTCCTGCCCCCCTCCCCCCCACACACACACACTTCTTCCCATGCACATTTCTTCTATTTACATTGTATACACGTTTAATTTTCACCCTGCGAGAACAGAATCTGACTTACACACAAATACATCTTCTTCATCGCTTAGAACGTCTCATTGTCCGAGTTCCTGTAACTACACAGTCTCCTTCTTTGACAAAAAACAAACAGTTTTTTGGACCCTCGGATGCAGCAGCCGTTTACCTGTGAAGACGACTGAATGTGAGCCAAAGAGAGTGAAGGAAAGAGGAAGAGAACCACAGCTTCGGTGTCCATTTTAGAAACAGAAGCCTCCATCTTGGCTCACCTCTACAGAAAGGTGTGTGTGTGTCCATATTAGGAGGCGTTGAGCACCGAGCGGCTGTACAGTGTTTGGTAGTAAGCTCCAGAGTCCATGGCGGCCGGGCTGGGGCTGTCGTAGATCTGCTTTACTCCCACAGGTGAGCTGCTGGCGTAGCCGTTGTACGCCATCACCTGATCCTGGTAGGACTTCAGGTCCATCTTCTGCTCGTTGGACATGAGGTTGGTAATGGAGAAGGGGTGGTTGAAGTTGTAGTGGGGGTCCAGTGATTTGAGAGGGTCATTCTGTAGGTCCATGTGCTGCTGCATGGTGTTGGGCAGGAGGTGAGAGCTGCTGGCTAAGGATTGGGAGTGGAGGAGAGAGTTGGTGGAGGGGGAGGTGCCTGAAAGGGACAGGGAGGATGGGGGGATAGAGGCGGAGGTGGAAGAAGAAGGTGGCAGGGAGGCAGCCGGGCTGTGGAGGTGTGAAGAGGACAGCTGAGAGCAGTCTAGAGAAACCAAGGTGTTCCTCTGATGAGGCTGGTCATCTGAAGAGCTCGGGTGGGAGTTGTCTGAGTGGGCGGAATCTGCTCCCTCTGACCCACCTGTGGGGCTGTGATCCTCCCCCAGGTGGTCTCCACCATGGCCTCCTTTCCCTGAACCCCCCTCCTGGTTCTTGGCTCCCTTTTTGGATGCCTTGTCCTCAATCTTGAAGCGTTTCTGGCGCCTCAGGTAGCAGCCGTTCTCAAACATGTTGCCCGACTGCGGGTGCAGAGTCCAGTAGGAGCCTTTGCCCGGTTTGTCCGGTGAACGAGCCACTTTTACAAAGCAGTCATTAAAGGAGAGCGAGTGGCGAATTGAGTTCTGCCAGCGTTGCTGGTTCTCACGATAGTAAGGGAACAAGTCCATGATCCATTGGTAGATCTCGTTCAGGGTGAGCATCTTGCTGCTGCTCTGCTGGATGGCCATAGTGATGAGCGAGATGTAGGAGTAGGGCGGCTTGGCGTGGGTCAGGGAGCGCCGGTAGGGCTTAGGGGGGATCTCCTTTGGCCCGGCTCTGCTCAGAGAGCCAGCCGAGGTGTACCCCAGCTGACTCATGGACTGGCTCATGTTCTGGTAGTGCGACAAAGAGCCCAGAGAGGTTGGAGCAGTGGAGCCCAGTTGAGTCAGGGTGCTTGAGCTGAGGGAAGACGCCACTGGGGATAGAGACATATGACTGGGCCCAGTGCCCATTGTAGCCAGAGAAGAGCTGCTGAGGCTGGGGCTGGGATACGCCATGTTCATGCCTGCTGGTGAGCCTGTAGATGGGTTCAGGTTGATATAGCTGTTGATGGAGCCCATGGAGCTCATGGAGCCCAGGCCAGAGTTCATGGTGCTGGGAGAGGAATACATCTGATGGGGGAGTGGGAAAAAAACATCCAGTTAATTCCAGCAAAGTAATTAAAAAAAGAGAACAAGTGACTTTTATTGAAATGTATAAGAAAATAAATCAGGTTATTATTTTTTTTCTTTTACTTTTTTAAAACTTTTTTTTAACTAAATATGAGCGACAATCTGAAACTCCATTTAAAAAAGTCTCTCTTATCAATGAACAATGAGGGTCTCAGTGTGCGGAGAGAGGACTTGGATTTCACACAGCTGTGTTAACCTGAAAATGCGTAAAAAGACGCGTCATGGTGCCTCTCAGCTCAGACGGCCTCCTCCACTGTCGCCATGGAAGAAAAAAATCAGAAATAAACTGTTCCAATTTTGAAATAAATAATTAGATCTGCCTATTTTTAAACAGTTTGAAATAATATGCTTCTATTTAACGATTCTTGGCAGCAGTTGTGACCCAACATGCGTAAATCTGCTGCTGGGAACACACGCTATCACAGCCCCGTTTACTGATTATTAGTTAAATATTACCAGACTCTTTCTTCTTGGTAATTTCATCATGGAGCTGTGGTGAGACCTGGAGTTGCTGATGAAATTAACTCTAATTAAATTAGCGAGGAAGAGAAAGATGCGTCATTAGCACCTGAACTGTCGCAAATCCACAGCCGCATCAGAAAAACAAATGGTGATCTATTGAGGAGCAAATTTATGTAAAAAAATTTAAATAAATCATTTTTCGTTTAGTTAAAATGAAAACGTTTTAAATGTTGTTTTCCTTAAGTTGATTATTTGACAATTTGTGTTTTTTTTTAAAAGCTGTTTGAATTACCTAAAATCTTTACATTTCTTTTAGGATTGAAAAATACAGTCAGCCGCAATATTGATGTAAAGCAGAATGAATTTTAGGCTTTTAAGATTTTTCTAATCGTTTTTTACATCTACATGCGTCTTGACAAATAATTTTACAGGATTTTTGTTGTTTATTTTATCATACCGTTCATATTTTTTTTTACACATAAGTCTGTTTCAAAATGTATTTTAAATGCAATTTTATTTTACTCAAACTCCTGTTACGCAAACTAAATTGGTCCCCATTTTACCATCTGTCGATTATAAATCCTATCAACTCTTTTGGATTATATGAAACAAAAAAAGTATAATTGTTCGATTATAAAGGGGGTTTGAAAATGTGTAAAGGGATATATTTTTTCTTTCTTTACCTCGCTGGCCTCGCTGTAAAAGGTATTCCACTCTGGTAAATCGTGCGCTTCCATCTTCACAGAGCTCAACATCCCCAACTAAAATCTTCAGAGAACAGATAAAATATCTAAACTGATTTCAAAGAAAAAAACTCTATATTTATATATAAAACAGAAATACAATCCTTTGAAAAATGGAAAATCCGGACAGAAAGTTTCCTCTGTCAGCCAAAAAAAGAGGATCCGACCCGTGAGTCGGATTACAGCGATGATCCTCTGATTAATTGAGTCGATATTTCTAATTTCTCAGTCATCCATTGCTTTAGAATCGTATTTACGGTCATTAAAGAGGCTCGCTGAACTCTTCTTGTGGCCCGTTTGTCTTCCCTTCCCGTCGGGGGCCCGTCGGGACGCAGCTCTGAGTGAACGGAGGCGCAGCGCGCAAACACAGTGAAGAACTCCGCTTCTCCTCCTCCTCTTATAAAAGGTGCCTGCAGGTTCCGCCCTGCTCCTGACATTTGAATACCGTGTCAGGATCCAGGAAGGGCCCCGCGAAAAGGCCGATGTGGCCCCCTGGCGTGCTGTATATTGGCCCGTCGGCCACCCGGATGAGTAACGTGGCCCTTAATGCAGCAACAGGGCAACTTTTTATCCTGATGATTCAATGAAGAAATGTTAAAGCTCTCAGGAGTTAGAAAGTGTTTCTTCTGCCACAAGGAAATGTTGCTGCAGATTTTAAGGAATTTTTCATTTTATATTTACATTTACAAGTTGTTTAATTTAAAAATCAAAGTTATATGAAAAAGGTTTAATTTGAAGAGATTTCTTAAAGTGGAATGATATCCTCTAAAGTCGCCATTTGGTCAACAACCTAATCAAACATACCGTCTAGATTTCTTCATTGACATAAAACAATAGAATACATTTCACTTGGATACAAAACTTATCAGGTTTTGGGGGAATGTAGATTTAAACTCTAAAAATCTTCAATAAATTAGTCAAACTGCAACAAATATTTACTTGCTTTATTAAAGGTGTTACATTTATTGGCATGATTTGTTTGTGATCTAATTTCTGCAAGAAACAAGCAAAAAAGTTTTTGTTGAAGTTATAAAGGTAAGAAGAAAAAAACACCAATAAATGTTTTGAAAGGTTTTAACAAGGAGGCATGTGAAGTTCTCCAGCCACGGATAAAGGCTTTAACGACTAAATCTAAAGTGAGATATATGCATCCAGGTTTGCTCCAAGACATGAACCTTCTCAATTAAAAGCCCCTAGCTTTTACAAAGCAGATACATTATATTTGCTCATAATACAACCTATAATGAATCGCCTTCCTGCTCTGTGCCAAATATCTTACATGAAGAAAAGAAAGTTCTCAGATTTGAAAGAAAATGTTTAGCCTGAATGTGCTACCATAATAAATTAGTCTTTAATTTCTCACTAAACAATACATATACAGGCTAAATGTGGTGCCTATGGACTTAGCTATTACTTATATTATAATTACCTAGTTAAGTATCTATGGTTTATGGGGATATTTATAAACCATAGATACTTAACTAGGTAAACCTTAAATATATTTATTTCTTATGAAAGCACTGTTATCTGGCAACGAGAAGGTCCTGGGTGTTTCTCCTTGCAGTTTTGAATAGAAAATCAGGAAAAAAACAAAAAAAGTGGACATAAGAAACCTACAGGTAGTAAACTAAATTTTATGAAAAAGAAAAACGTTCTAATGTTAAACTGTACAGCAGCTATAAAGTAAAGACTATGCTGTTATTAGGAAAAAAATTGATATTTTTAATATGAAAGAAAAAAAGAAAACCTACAGCCAGTTTACAGAAAGACAGGAGACTGTGCTGCAAGGATCTTTGGAGAAAACCTGCTAATAAACATAATTATAGAAAAAGATGTCCAGAGCAGGTAAAAAAAAAATCTGTGGAAAAAGTCTTCATGAAATCTGAAGATAAAAGGTCTTTTTTTGTACAAAAGAACTTGTACTCAAAATACAAATGGTTGTACACATCTATTAGCCTGTTGGGAGTAACAACCATGATCTACATGGGTTATCTCAGGGTACCTGGGCTTAATCCCACAGGGTTTCCCTCCCTAAACAGGAGGGTTAGTATTGTTTTAGGTAGGAATGTGTGCATGCATGGTTGTTTGTTCTGTGTCTCTGTGTTGCTTTGTAATTGAACAGGGACCTGCCCAGGGTGGACCCTTCCTCTCTCACTGCTGGATATAAGCACTGGGCCCCCCATGACCCCTAAAGATTCACAGGTAAAGAAGGAAAGAATAAAGGATGGGAGAAGCTTTATTAATATTTGATTTCACAAATTAATGACAACTTTATTCTTATCCTTTTTTAATCATGAAAGGGTTATTTTGAAGGGTGTCAATTATTAGCCATTATATCTTTTTTAATTCTTGTCATTTATGTTATTTTTTAAATATGGTTTTCACAAATGGCTAAATTCTGATAAAACCTACTTTAATACATCCTAACTTAACATTTGGATAAAAATTTTAACTAAATACATTCGTTCACTTAGCCATTATTTGATTGTTGTTGATCTGAATCACTAAAATGATTGTAGGTTCCCTCACTGTTAAAATGTGCAATATTATATAAATAGTGGGCTATTTATAGAGCTTTAACTGCATGTTAAAGGGAAGGCTTTATTGATATCAAGTGTGCTGTTCCCAGAACTATAACTTTTGTTTTCCTTTACAGAACAGGTTATAGATAGACTGACTTTTTAGACCTTTTACCTTATTTTGATGCTCTGTCAACAGGAATCAATTGGCTTGGCTGGGAGAAAAAACAGAAAACAAATAATATTTTAAATATGACTGCAGTATCTTAATTTATATCATCTCTATTTCGGTTCGTTAGTGTAGTATGCCAGTAAGAGAAACAGCGCCACTCTCAGGGCGATCTGCATACTGCATTAATCAGGATGTGATTAGTTCACGCAGTGATATGTTTACGTCGTTGTAATGCAAGCTTACAAACATGCAAAACAAATCACAGCCTGATACGTACAGTAGGAGAGTAAATCATTTCCATCTGCACAAAGCACAATGGTTATGATCCCATTTATGTCGGTGGCATATGATAAAATTACTCTCAGGAAACAGATATTTTGTTTTATTGTTTGTATCAAGGATCTGTAAGTTGTATTATTTGCTGTAAAGTTTTAAACAGTTTGCCATTCACAACATTTACCACACCCAACTTTATAGAACCTGTAACCTTTCCTGCCCTGTCTTTGCTGATGGTAGAAATAGTAAAGAGATTGTATTTATAAAGAACTTTATGAAGTCCAAGGACCTCAAAGATCTTTACATTACTTTCAGTCATTCATGCACACATTGATGATGGTTTAGTTTTAATGTAGCTACAGCTGCGCTGGGGCAGACTGAGAGCTATCATATCTAAAGAGTTTTGCCCAAGGACACAACCACTTAGTCGGACCAAGTTGGTGCTCAAACCAGCGACCCATCAGTTCCAGGAAGAGTTCCTGAACCACCGTCACCTTTGGCCAAGATGAAGGACCCATCTTAGCTTTGGTTGTCACAGAGTTTATAGCTATATTTGTCACGTTTTATTGTTTGTTTATTTAAAAGTAACTAGATTTCACATAAGAAATCAAATATTAACAATTAGCTGGAATATAATTAGTGAAATAAAGAGTTTGGTTTATCATACCTAAAGGCAGCTAGAATCAACCAGGATTGGTTTGATGGATTAAGAAATCTTTGTTTCAAAAAGTTACATACATCGTATTCACTACTTGATAACACGTGTTTACAGCAATACATCAACAGAAGTAAAGTAGAAACCAATTGAATAAAAATCTGAATCATCTCACATAACCCTAACCCCCACAAATAAACATACTGATGAAAAAACTTCAATGGAAAGTTTACATTTCCAGATTTTCAGATTGAACTTTTTTCTTTCATTGGCATCAGTTCGCTCCTAGTTCTGACTTCAGTTTGAATAATATGTTGGGAAACGGACCTGCAGACTTAAGAAGGTAAGTTACAGCAAAAAAGGAAATCTTACCACAACATTCTTAGATTTTAACTTTAAATTATGTTACCTCTTTTTTAAAAGCTTATTTTTAGAATGATGGTGTTTATTCCTCCATCCCACCACTGACCTCATAAAAACAGGATATCTCCTTCAGCCTTTAATACTCTTATTCCTTGTGTCAATCGACGTGACAGGTCTTTAAACAGCCCACAAGTAAACCTTTTAGACAACCCTGTGCATAAATGAATAAATCCATAAATACATATCTGTAAAGTAAAATTCATTTGTTTTTTTGTTTTGTTTTTAAATGAATCTTATGTAGACCCATTCTGTCATTAAAATGCATGGAAAGCAGTTCAAATTAAAACTTTAAAACAAGTGATCTTTGTGGTTGTATCTATTTTTTTTTCTTCTTCTTCTTTCCTCTTATTGTCTCTCGGTTCTTTTTCTCACACTCTAATCCCGTCGACCTCCCACTTGCGCATCAATTACATCTCCATTGAGTTCCCATTAAGGCTAAAGCATTGACATTCACAGGCCTCCGTCTGCTCCCAGGCCTGATGTGTATTCCTCCTCACAGCGGTCCGAATCCCTGCATCATCAGGATGTCCTTTATTTATCTGCATCTTAGAAGCAGCTGGTCGCGAGTGCGTCTGTGGAGAAAGGAGAAGATGAAAAAGAAAAGAAAAGAGGAGGGTTTTCCCATTCACTCTACGTCCAATACGCATATCAGGCTGTGAATATCAACTGTTGCAATGAGGCTGTAGCCTAATGAGACACACAAACAGCGAGT
Organism: Jordanella pulchra; assembly: GCA_034780135.1. NCBI lineage: Eukaryota > Metazoa > Chordata > Actinopteri > Cyprinodontiformes > Cyprinodontidae > Jordanella > Jordanella pulchra. Next base: position 2,629 of record JAUZNJ010044814.1, on the reverse strand, counting down.
GGAGACGTTTTTAGTCGGAATCTATGTTAGTCGATACCTAAAATATATTTAAATACTTATCAGATAGTGATGGGCTATTTGTTATCGTTGCAATATTTGAAGGCTGGATCTCTAACATGTTTGCGGGGTTATTTAAGCTCTAATGCAAAGTGGTGAAAGCTGGGGAAACCGCAGAGAAGCGTCAGCCGCGGATACCAAGCATTTTCACGCCATTAACCACGTTTTAGTTAGAGTCTGGTCTTTAGCTTCTTTTCCTTTTAAGGAAACGAAACTGATTTTTTTTTTTTTTCTGCCACGAGGTATTTGGAGCTTTCAAAATAGGAGACAGCTCTAAAACTGCACGTTATTTTCTTTATTCTACTCATTTGTTGATAAAACATGACTTTAATGAATATTTTCAAGTAACAAGAGGAACCCTCAAGGATCTGCTTTTATTTAACAAGATCTATTGATTTATTTGGCAAATGGGGGAACTGACCCGCATTTTTATTTTCCCATCTAGATATTAACATTCCTGTTAGACCTCAAGCAGTTTCGTTTTGACTTTATTTAATATAGTACAGTAAATATAGCTAATGTGCTGGTATTGGCTCCCAGTGAGTGTAGTCTGTAGTTTTTTGATAACAGCTATATTTATTAGCTTGTCAGAAATGAGATGTGAGCAAAGATAACTCCTGGAAACAGAAGAAACTCGTTGCATAAATACATTATATTTATATTTGTCTCCTCATCCCTGTCTTATTTTATTTATTTATGTGTTTATTGCTTCAAGTGCTGGTTTTTATTAAATATCTCGGCCTACATGTAACTTCTCCATGTTTTCTTTCACTTCGTATCTCTGTGGGTTGTTTTTCATGTCAATAGGTGCTCAATGCCGTTCATTATCACCTCTTTAATTGGCTTAACAAAGCCTATAATGAGGCAACTTTAATGGAGGAAACTACAGATCAACCAACAAGGAGCTCAAAAGCAGCAGCGGCATTGGTTGGAAAGCAACGACCTGATCCCTGCAGAAACATCTGACCTGAAGATAAATCATTCAGACTGATGGAAATGTCAGACATCTGAGTCTGAGCTGCAAGAAAAGATTCGGTCACTTAAACAAGTCTTAGGAACGAATTAAGTTTTGATAAAAGCTCTTGGATGAAAATGCATGAATTGCTCTTTCAGCTAATATGTGGACATTGGCGCCATCTGGTGGTAAATCTAAAACACCAGCCTTTTTTTAATATTTAAATAAAATCAACCAAAGTCTGAAAAACAGTTAGAAAACCACACCACTGATTGTAGGTTTCTAAAGATGTGTCTGATCAAACTGAGAGAATGACAATTTACCCATTAACTGAATGGATTTAGGGAAGTTTTAGCTGCGTTTTCACATATTAGAGATGATAATCCTACAGGGTGTCCGAGTCCAGGCTCTAAGAGCTGTTTTGCTGTAACATCCACTGAATCAAACGAATAAGTAATCTCCATTATGTTCTCATCTGTAGCCTGGCAATCAGCCATTAATTTGATTCTGGTGTGTTGGAGAAGAGATGCATGGTAAATGGTCTTTAATTATAGTGTTTCGTTCACATACGGATGCACTATAGCTACAGATTCCCTGGGCGCCACCAAGTCTTCTAACTACTTGTAGCAAGTAAGGCAGCAGGACACGACAGGCAGAGATAGAGGGGAGGCAACCTGCTGGTAACAGGGAAACCCCTAAATCCTGAGCCACCCATGATAAAGTAAATTAATAGTCCAAGTTTAAGTACGGTGGAAAAGCAACAACACCTCAGGATACAGATCCCTAAAAAAGTTGTTTTCTACCTTTTTAATGTTTAACATTGCTCATATCATAAGCACCTAATTCAATGTTTTTATTTGAATTTCATTTTTCTTTTTGAACAACACAAAGCAGAGTAACATTTAGGAGTGAAATAAAAAGGGTTGTATCTTTAAATATATTTTACCAATTAAAATCTGAAAAGTTTGAAAATTTGACAAGTTTTTGTACCAAGTCCCTTAATTTAAATTCATCTTAATTAAATGAAAGCGCAACCAAACACTCTTAGAGGTATTGCAGCCCTGGAAAAGCCATTGCTACTAAACTAAACTGAATGTCCAGGCAAGGAAAACACTGATTAGAGAAGAAGCCAGAAGGTCTTTAGTAACTCTGGAGGAGCAGCAGAGATTCACAGCTAAAGTGGGATAATTAATATAGTGGAAAGGGACTCAAGTATTTATGCACTAATCTAGTCTTTAAAACAGGATGGCAAAAAAAAAACAAACAACACACAACAAATAAAAAAACACATGGTTTAAAGAGATTCAGAAGATCTTAGCTTTAAAGTTCATAAAAAGCCACTTAGGAGACACACTGCAGAGATAAGATCAAAGTGTTGCCGCAAATGCGAAATGTGTTAAGACACTTCAGAAGATGCACAGTGTGGTGGAACCATTATACTGAGGGGATGCCTTTATTCAGCACTGATAGGGGACCTCATTCTTTGGGCACAATGTTGCTGAACCTTGACCTGACCAACTGCAGCAACCCCAGATCATAACACTGCCCCCACAGGCTTGTACAGTAGGCACTAGGCATGATGGCTGCATCACTTCACCTGCCTCTCTTCTTACCCTG
>JAUZNJ010044803.1:0-32639 GCA_034780135.1 Jordanella pulchra | reverse complement strand
ATACACTAATGTGTCTAAATGATTTTCCTAAAGTTTAGATTTTTAGCTTGTCAAATATACCTCTCAAAATTTTTGTTTATATCTGAGCCTTAAATAGAGGCGTCCAGCTACAAAAATCTCTTGAGATTGCAAAGCTTGTGCTTTATACTGTGGGAATAATTCTGAAATTGAAACATACCTCAGTATTGTTCCCAAATTTCATCAGCAAAATTGTGGGTATAGCTCCTGTATTCATACACCCTGGTTTTTTTAATTAAGCCAACGTATGTTTCAAGTTGTTGCTTTATAAATAAACAGAAATTGTTTAATCAAACTTTTGTGTGATACAACAAAAGAAAGTAGGTCTGTATTATTAATGGGAAGGTGGAAAGGTAAAACATTCTGACAGATGCCTGCTGAAATTCTCAGTCATCTGGGTCATGGCAACCATAAAACAGGCTAAAACGGAGGCCATCAGACTTTCACTCAGTTTTACATAAAAATGTTTTGACACGTATCTAGAAGTCTTTGTTAATGGTGGCAGCTCACACTAGAAACCTCTAGTTGGGCTGCTGATAATTTTAAGTACCTGTACTTTCTTTGGAAGGAGTTATATATATGCTTGGAAGCTGAAACTGCGACCATCACCTTGGTCACACTCATACAAAATTGATTCCAACCACCCAGGAAAACAAAGGGTGGGTAACTGATTTGCATCTAACTTGGGTCTTCAGATACTTAAAAACATCAACCCTCCAACTAGGTTTCTCTAAAGCTAGCAAGAATTGACACCTGGATAGGTGTTGAAACATTACTAGAAAAACTGAGTGATAGTACAGCTGCCTCCAATTTAGGTCTGTTTTGTGGTCATTCACACACATTTTTAATATACAAATCAAAAGTGTGCAGAGTGCATCAGCATAACATTGTTTATTGAATTAGCTTTTCTGTGAGATGCTTACTTATTTAAAATACCACCAAAATCAAATCTCTTTTAATGAACTGAAAGTTCTGGCTAAAATAAGAAAATATGAAACATTTAAAAGAAGTAATTAGATATCTGTTAGTTTTTTTAAGGTAATGTAATTTCTAAAGATGTCGGTGCCTCAAATATCTTGTATCTTCCTGCTTTAGGTATTACCCATCCCTGCAGATTACTTGCTGAAATAAGAGTCTGCCAAAACAGGTTCAAATGAAATTACATGATTTAATCTATGAACCCAGCATTCTTTCTCATTTCACTATCATTGAGGTAATATGCCCCTCTCTTTTTACCTTTATTGTATACAACAAATTGTATTGCAATAAATACTGTAAGTGGTGGTTGTTTCCGATAATGATGTCATATTACAGCCGGATTTGTAATGAGAGTAATGCCTTATGTAATGGATTTAATTCTATGATGTGATGCTGCAATGACTTTTTTCCTAAAATCTCAGCATCTTAACCAGTAAAATCAACCATGACCAATCAATGAATGTGCTATTCTGATTTATTGGTGTTTGCATCACACTCATTTGAGTCGTTATGAATCAGAGCTAGATTTTTGCTCTCCCAGCTCCTACAACCAATTATTATTGAAAATCCACTGATTTATCAGATCTGCTTTGAAGTTTCTGTTTAGCTTTTCCAGCTGTGCTTGTTAAGACAGCTACAAAACAGAGAGATTGATATCAACCGTTACTGATATGTGCCATTGAAATATTTGGAAATAAGCCAGTCTTGACAATGCATTGGACTTACAAACAAGGGAAGCCAAAATTTAATGTAGACACTTTAGATGTAGCTTTTTTTTTACTTTTTGTTTTCTTTGACAGTATTAGTAATTTTTCAGTGTTGCACTGATCGCCTTATTGGTAATAGTTACTATTCTAAATTTTAGTATAAAGGCATTAAAAACATACCAGTCAAAATTCTCTGTCATCTTTTTTCTACCTTAGGTCCTTAAAAAGTATTGGCATGACATTAGCTCAGTTAATGTTTTTCTTTTTTTGAATAGCATAGCATTAGAAGATTTTAGAATTTAAAAAAATGTATAGCCCTCTTTTTTGTGATCACTCTTTACTTATCTGTCTTAATATTATTGGCTAAAACTTGCTGTGGCCCTTTAAAAACTGTGTTGCTATGTTATTGGAAAAGAAACCTAAATGAATTTAAAAGATTAAATTTTAACCTGGGTTTTGCATCGTAGTTATTAGTTTAACAATTCAAAATTAAAGAAATCAGAATCAGAATCAGGTTTATTGCCAAGTAGGTTTTCAGACTTACAAGGAATTTGCCTTGGTGTTTAGTGCACAACACAACACTTCTATGAGAAGCAAGAATAAAATGTAGAGATATGTAGAGAAATGAATAAGAAACATATATTTTGGTGAACATAGAATGTTAGTTAAACTGAGATTTCCAAAAAGCTTTGAGCCATTCCAAATTCAGCATGTTGATTGAAGGGCATGAGTTCAGAAAGCTTAAAAGGATCAAACTGATTAACTTTAAAGTACTCCATGTAGCTGTCCTGCTAGCTGTTGAAACATTTGTTTATTCTTCAAGCCTGAATGAATAACAGACATGCTTCATTTTAAATTCCTCATCTTTGCTGAACAAAGCTTTTGATGACAACTATCTTTCCTTTGTAACAGCATCTGCAAAGAACAGCGATGTTCCATTTTTGACTTTTTGGTCCAATGAAAATGATCACAGATTATTGCAAAATTCCTGTCAATGTGATTAATGAAAGAAGATTGCAAGTTGAGCTCAGTATGCAGCTGCACTATTTTCCCACTGTTAAAAAAAAAACTACTTGAATGTATGATGACCTTTTGAGACCTTGTGTTTCAGAAGGGCAGTGAAAAATGTATATAAAGAAGAATTTCTATTTTAATTTTTATATTAAATTTTATAAGTAAAGAACCCTTCCAATAAGTACAACTTGCCCATACTCTTGTTATGTTGATTGTTTATTATCATCATATGCACAATTCATTGCAATGATGACTCATTATTTGCCTCAGCAACAAAAACTCTCCTAGTATTGCCTGGAGAAGAAGAGGGAACGTAATTATCAGAATTTTATTGCTTGCAGGCAGCACTTTGGTATAAAGCGTTTGATATTTTTTCTTACGTAACAACTAGAAGTACCATTTCAGCTTGACTTATGAATACAATTCAGAACAACAACAGTTGTGATACTCATATGACAAATTCTTTTACAATGCTAAGTTGTTCTAAGCACTATTCATCCTTTAAAAAGCATGACCAATATTCATGTGAATCTACTGCTGTAACACCCCAAAGCCTTGATGGGAGAGCTGGACTCAGTAGCTCTTTGTGTGGATAAACACAAATATCAACACAACACAAATCAACACAAATATCTTCTTAATCTCGTTTTCATTATAAAAAAACATCTAAAACATAATGTCCACTTTCATTTGGAGCAGCTCATTGTAGCATATTTTATTTAGGTCTTGATGTTTGCAGCTGGAGATTTTAATGTGAATTATACTCAGGTTTCAGCCCTCTAAAATGCATGGCAACTGAATTTCATCACAGTTAGTTTTGGTCTGTCACTAGATGGCTATTTCAGCCACAGCGGATACATTTGCATAAACATCCACCCACAAAATCTGGCAAATGACTCTGTCACTCAAAAACACTGTCTGTGTGGTACAGTGGAGGCAAAAATCTATTTCTTTTATCTCAAGGGGTCTCTTGCTGATTTAACAGGGAGCCTTATGCAGTGTAGAGAAAAGTGTCCTTATTTAGCTGTAATGGACGTTGCCTTTAAACTCCCAGCGTATGCTGTGATCTAGGGCAGCATGCATAATCATTTCATGTACTAATAACATGAAGTCTATGTGGCTCCAGGTAAATAATGTAACATCTGTTTGACCCAAAGTACTTGCACCCACTGTTTGAAGCATTTAGTCCGGAGTTGAATTTTATGAGCAAAAAATGCTAATTTTATCGGAGGTCCACATTTTTACCCCCAGTGATTCTACAAATATGTAAATTCATACCTATTTGTCAAGATAAGAAAGGACAATTAATTCTGCACCTCTCTGTACACTGCGCAATATTTCTTTTGAATTTTCTTGTGGATAAGCAAACCAAGCTTGATTCTTGTTTGTTTGAAAGTTACATATTTGCTTCTAAGTAAAACAAACCAGAAACGGCACAGAATGCAATAAGGTATCATATAATAAAAAAATCTATAGTAGGAAAATAAAGCCATCGACATGAAATGCTATTTTACGATAGAAGTTTTTGCTGTACGGACTTTTCAAAGGAAGAATACTTCATGTTTAATAAATACCACACCGAATCTAAAATGAGCTTTCAAAAATCAGCAGCTGCATGAATAGATAAACAGCATAAATAAATATCATTACACCAAGATTCTTATTATTTCAGCTTGTGTTCTTTCACACTCCTTTATTCCTTGTCTGACTGACTTAAATCAACATTCTACATTTTGATTAGCGTTTACAAATAATCTGGTACTATAAAGCAAAGCCTGTGAGATAGGGCAGAATATTTGACACTAACACACTTGTTATACTAAAATCATAACTATGGAATGCAATTTAAAACTCTGGAATGCAATTAATTACATTTTGTATGGTTAACCCTTAACTTTGCAGCAGGTGTGCTGACAGATGTAAGGTGGGATTGTTCAGTATCAGCAACCAAGCCATTATTAACCAAGACAGTACTTGCATTGCCTGTTGTCATTTGCCGTTTAACTCTGCTCTCTGTAACGGGCTGTTATGTAATGCAGTAAGGGCATTGAAATAATCTTTGTGCAACCTTTTTCAAATGAAAAATTTTTGTAAGAATCAACAAAGAGATACTTAGAAATACTGTATGTTGATTTCAACAATTGCGCTTAGGCTTTAGGGTGGGGAGCTTTCTTTTCAATAATGATGAGAGGGTTGATTATTTTCAAAGATTTGGCTTTTTGGCTTTTCAATAATTATAGCATTGTGTCTTTTTAACTATTAAATATTAATGGGTTGTGAATTGAGGAAATATTTTTTATATAAGGTTTGTAATTCATTGAAATTATTATCATTATTATTTTATTATGTCATCTTTGTACATCGTAATATGACTGAAATACACCCATGGTGTTGATTTATTTATTTATTTATTTTTGCTTTTGCTGCATTTATATGGCTCATTGTCCCTGTGTCGCTCCTTGCTCCTGGCTTCTTTCACTATGCTTGTTGTCTGACATTCCTTAATGCAATGATCCTAGCCTATCCCTGCATGTAACCGGGTGCATGCTGTGCTTTTTAAAATAAAAATCCTGGCCACATGGATTCATTTAATGTGGATTATCTGAAGACTAGGGCCTTCTTGTTTGCTACCAGAGCTAGCAGGATCTTAAAGCTTTGATCTGCAAAAAAATATCTCTGCTTTTTCAGACTCTAGGCTTGTGGACACTAGTATCCTCACAAATGAAAGGAAATTTTAGCAATTATTACTGCAAATCTAAATATATACATTTTTGTTTTACAAATAATATACAGATCACATAAAACAAAAACTACGATTTAAATAATCACCAACAAATATTTTGGTTTAGCTTCAACAATTTATTTAGTGAGGGTTTTCTGTTTTTCCAGTTTCCAGTTGGAACTAAAGCCAAACAACAAAGTGAATGATCCTCTGTAGTGTTTTTTCACACATAATAAATGTTCCTGAAAGATTTGCAAAAAACTGTACACATAACAATTGGTTAACTAGTCAAGGTATTTAAATTCTAAAGTGATTATGTGTAACCCAAAGTTACTAAAGAGATTATAAAAATTAAAAAAAGTCCTTTAGTTGGAAACTCTGAAGCAGATTCCAGCTTCAGCGTTTCTGTATTCACACAGGAATTGCAGATTCTAGATAAATACGTATATCCCTCATTTTTCATTTTAGCCACATTTTTTAGACACATAATTCTTTACTGCTTTTGTACATTAGTGGGATTGTCCACATGCAACTTTGCATTTTCAACACATATCCTTGTCTTGCAACTTTTTTAACGTTCTTTCTCAAGGCATTTCAAATAAACGTACATGGGATTGATCATTATTGCATGAGCTTGTTTCACCTGAATGCTAACTATGACTTTATAGTGCTTTTGCTCAACACACTTTACACACACTTTTAGCATTGTTGTATTTACATCACATTTGCACTGCTCGGCCAGCATGGCAGTTTCATTTATAAAGTCCACTGCAGAAGACCTTTATAAACTGTAGGTGTCACTGTATAATGTTGCTACCTATCAGAATTAGCAACTAAAGAAGTTTAAGTTTATTCATCTTGAAGTTCAAAAGGGGAACATGAATCTGAGCAAACCTTTGATTGGTTGCATTCATAGAGATGCTTTTTTCTCATTTTTAGTTTTATAATATAAACCTATGGCATAACTATATTTTCCAATTAATATTTTTGTCTTTTTCAGAATAAAAACTAACATCTTATTACAGACATAAAGTCATGTCCACTTTTAAAAAGTATGCTAGTTAGAGGGATGTATCCATTATCAATTACAGTAATCGTGGTTTAAAGTTCCCCTGTTTACATGATGGATCCTTGACTGGTCTTTGACTGGTCCTTTACTGGGAGCAACAGGTCCGTGGGGGTAATGTCATTCCCTGTGATGAAGTTGTCAGCGAGGCCAAAACCCTAAGCTGGCAGAGTGCAAACCAGCTTCAATATCTATTGTTGGAGTTACAGTAAAAACTGACACTCCCAGGAGAAATAGGCGTGACCACTTCAGCAGCTGGAATTTTGAGGGAATTTGGCTGGAACTTGATTAAAAACTAGAGGCCATTTGGCTGGCTTTTTGCCTGAAGGGGGACTTTTAAACTGCTGCTACTCTAACTTATCCAAAAAAAAAAAAAAATACACATTGTATATCTAGATCAGATCTTTGAGGAGGGAAGGTACAAAGTGATTTGCTTTTACAATTTAGCAGACAGCATATGCAAAAATTTTTTTTGCATCTGTGCCTTCATCAATATGCAGACTTTATTCTAATGAGCAAGTAACACAGTTTCATGGATGAAGTAAATGCAGATGTAAACGTTTACCATATACAAAGCAATTTTCCAAATCCGAATCTCAACTGCAGATGCAGTTTTTGTGTATTTTTTAGTATTTTTGAAAGTCAGGTGCAAACTGACACACAAAAATATCTGCTATCATTGTTGCCACAAAAGAGGCATTAGTACTATAACAGATGATTGGGAGAGATTGTGTGTGCATTAAAACATGCTTGGACCATAAATAATAATAATAATATCAAAGAAAAAAAAATCTATTCGATGGGCACAAATAATGCAGTGGGATGGAAGACAATCTTTATACATAAAACTGAAACAAAAAAAACGTGACTAAATTTCAACATTGTGTACGTTTATATAAAAAATATATAATCTCAATAGAGATAGTTTAGTTTAGCTTAAATGTCAAGGAAACTGACCCTTTTGCAGAGACCAATGTGCTTTGCAGCTTCCCTATTAAACAAGTTTATATCAACCAGAAAACCATCAATAGAATGAAATATAGATTTCAGGGTTAATCTTACTGTTTCCTCAACCACAGGGGTTATTGTCAATCACACTGGACTAATGATTTTTTTCTTTTCTTTGTGAAAAAGAAAGGGGAAACAATCGATCGTCTCCAATTGTTTGTATTTTAATTTGCACATTATGCTAGAATTAAACCATTTAATTAAATTATCCTTTAAAGTTCAACCAGATGTTTTGACCTAACCATAGGCTAAGAACAGAATGTCTTCACCTTTTTTTCTATTCATCCATGCAAGCATCACAAGATACATCTTGAGCTGGTCATTCCTAAATGCTGTTGGGCTGAGTGTCATTATTCTAAGCCACAGTTAAATATTACTATGGAAAGAACCAAAGTATAGGCCTTAGCCTATAGCCCAGTTGCACAGTCAAAGTGCCTGCACACTACATTACTTATTTCTTTACAGCCTTTAAACAAACAAACCAGCCCTCCAATCAACCATAAGATTTTGACCACTGAAAAGTGAGGTTAAAAAATACATAAATTACTATTAGACAGCAAATGCTCTTGCAGATAATGTTTAACCGAGGCTATGAGTAAATTTTGACGAGGGGCACGACTGTTGACTAGATTTCTGGACAATGCCTCATTTGCCAGTGGACTTAAACAAACTAAGTTAATTATCTTGGTTGTTCTTTTTTATTACCTCCACCAAGGAGGTTATGTTTTCAGTTGAGTTTGTTTGTGTGTGTGTGTTTGTTTGTCTTACTGTGTACAAGATAACTTGAAAAGTTATGAACAGATTTTAATGACATTTTTACCAATGGTGCACCTCAGTCCAAGAAACAGTCCATTAAATTTCATTGATGATGAACATCATAATCCTGATGCAGGAATTTCTTAAAGGATTCTTTAACATTATATGGTAGAACAAGCAGTTCCCCACCAGACCAGAGTTGGACAGCAGCAACTATTGACAGCCTCAGCATTGGACTCAAAAAGTCCGGAAGTATTTTACTGAGGATAAAAAAATAAAAAAACAAGAAAATGGAACATTGTTGGTTTGTTAGCAGGATCAATTAAAAACTCAACTGAGTTTATGGAAATATTGTTACCAGAGGTGTGCCTCATGTCAAGGAAAAATGCATCCAGATCATGTGCAAGTTTTTGCTATAAAGTAGATGTAAGTCACAATTTAGGGTAAAATTTGATTCTTGTCACATGTCTGCTCTCTCTGAGTGCTTTTCTAGTTTATTTTGTTATATTTTTTTGTTCTTTTAACGTAACCTTTTTTCCTAGTTAACCAGAGTCAAGAATGGTCGACTAGTCCTTGTTTCAGATTTGCATTCAGGTGCTCTGAAGACAAATATTTCATAAGGTTTGGTGTTGCGTTCATACAAAAATGAGACAAGGCAAGTGTATTTGTATAGTATATTCAAGCTGCAATACAATTCAAACTGCACTACATAAGAAAAAAAAGAAATGTTCATCACAGGGTTATTAACGTAACGCAAACTATTAAAGCAAATAAAAAGATAATTAAAGTAAAATGATTGTATTAAAAAAGTTCATTTTTTTAGTCAAATAAAAGGAAAGGTGAACTATAAACTTTAGTAATAATGTGTATATAATCTTTCATTTGAAGCATTTTAGGATTTTGATGCTTTTACAGTTTTCTGGGAGATAATTCCTGATTGGTGTAGCATGAAAACAAAAGCCAACTTCCCCATGTGTGGTTCTAACTCTGGATATGCAAAGTAAATTGGAGCCAGAACAACAGAGAGTTCTGGGCAGTTGATACACTGATAACAAGTCTGCAGTGTATTTGGTGTTAATCCTTGCAGTGATTTATAGACTAACATAAATATTTTAAAGTCAATTCTGTAAGATACAGGGAACTGGTATAATAACAACAACTTCCCTTTAAAATTTAAGAGTTTATTAACTATTCAATATGATCTAGAATAATTCAGCTCAAAGTCAAACATATTCCAGTTAATAACTCTGGACTATACTACTGAAACACAACTCAACTAAGCTACTATGTACACAAAGAAGGGAAAAAAACATGGTTAAAAATCATAATCAATACAACAGAAGTGATGATATCACTGTAATGAGTATATAGGAAAAACATATTAATATTAAATTGGTTTTTAAACCCTTAGCGAAATAAAACCTGTTTTAGCTTTGTAAACATCTCAAACAGCTTGTCTTACACAACAGCAAACATATGAATTGATCAAAAAGGTTCATAAACCAAAATTGTTTATCTGCAAAACTCTTTTCTTAACAGGCCAAACCTGTAAGCTTTGCTGATCTCTTTTTTGGAAAAGGTTGAGTTTTTTCCAGTATTTAGCAGCATAGTATTGCAGGCCCGCAGCAGGGAGGCTCCCCTTTGTTCTAGAGGTTCTGAACTTAGTGACCAGGCCCACTTTGCCTTTGATCAGTCTCGAAATCCTGGTCCATGTCATGAGGACTTCCATGATGGTACCTCTTCAATATGGCTTGTCCAAGATGAGCCCCAAAAGACACAGATTTTCTTTGAGTTGATTGTTTTTTTCCTCAAGCACTGTGGGTGCAGATATTGGAAAAGTGATGCAGAGCCAATTGCATTCTCCTACACATATGATTATGGTTAATATCAGCATGGACATTGGTTACCAATGTCCAAAATTATCATCATGGTTTATGGCCCAACACTGTTATAAATTCTACCAAAGATAAATGCATGAATTAGTTTTTTATTGTCCTGCTGAGACATTATTCCTTTAATCCTGGAGTTGTTATTTGGGTGAAAGAAAGCAAATTTGGTTCCTGTCTTTATGTGCCTCTTAAGGTTCAGGTTTAAGACTATTAAATCATCCAATTTTGAAGCCTGATTGGTGGTTTCTAGATCTATTAGCAGAACCTGGGTGTTAACAAACATTAATTTTGTCAAAGCCCACATATTTCCTGAGAGCATATGTAAGGAGGTGTGACTAGCCAATCACAACCAGGTTTTCGTGTAATCAGTGTAATCTCTTCACAGCAGTATTTATATTTAGGTATCATACATGAATAAAATATTTTGATGTTTAGTCTTTCCTTGGGAAGGCAGAAAGAGAAAGAAACTGAAAGTTTGAAATATCAACAAATTCACTTAGTTTCTATTTATCTTCTTTTGTTGGTTGAAGGTCAGTGTTAAAACTTGTCTAATGCTACATGATTTGCATAAAAAGTACTTTTATTATGTTAGGACAAAAGGTAAATTAATTTGCTTTTAGATAAAAGTACATTTATCTGTGAACATTTCAAATGAGTTGCAAGAATTGGATCTCTAGCAGCTTGGGTGGTAAGAAGATAAAAGCTCCAATGATCTCACACTTCCTGACAACATAATTAAGCTATGCATTTTGACAAAAAACAAAACAATCTAAAAGTCCAGTGTGTGGGATGGAAGGGCAGCTAGTAGCACAATTTGCAAGCAATTGAGTACGCCCACCTAATCTCCAAACTTCATAGGCGTCAAAATAAAAAAACAAAGCTTGTAAGTACTGTACAATACTGTGCAGGCAAAGGACGGTGAGTTTGGTCCATAACACTGGTGTTTCAAGGAAGATCTAAAAACTATAAAACATAAACTAAGCATTTTAATATGATCATTATCCCAGCCTTTGAACTCCTTTCAAAAGCATATACAGTCTTCTGTTTAAAAAGGCTTTCTGCTTAATTCTTATTTTCATTGTGTGTTTTACAGTAATATGTAGTATTATTTATTTTATGGCCACTGAATGTTAGGTATTTAAATGTTGTTGCTTTTTTGTTTGTTTGTTTATTTTTGTGATGTGCTTGAGAACTCAACACTTTGAAAAAGTGGCAACTTTTTGAAGACAATTTAGTTTCAGTTTCAGAGGTTTTCCTTTGTAGAGCAGAATGAAGTTACTTGTAGTTTTAAGAGCACTGGCTTTTGTTCACTCTGTTACAGCTTACATTTGGTAACCCACAGGGCCGCACAGTTTCCTATATTAAGGTCCGTGAGGTCTATGGAGACAGGATCTTGTTACAGTTTGTCTTGATAAAGCTATTTTGACTAATTTAAAAGTGTCCTTGCAATTCAAAATTCAACAGTGTTTTTCAAAGTTCATCAGTTTTGGTCGAAGGAATACTCATGATTGTATTTGATACATTAGGATTTTCATAATATTGGTTTTACATATAATCATAGTCCATGTATCCAATCTTGGTTCTAAAGACACATATACTGTATGATTACTTTGTTTTCATACCATTTTTTTTTCTTGGCCTTGCTTCTGTGCAACAGCTTTTAACAATTTCCATTTTCCAACTTCCCAGTTCCTCTTCATGAGTCCTCTCTTTATATCCTTCGATATATGATTGACAGATAGAGAGAAACATAGATGATGCCAAGAAACTTGCGTTTATCATTTTCCCAGGCATCCTATCTTTTCAGCCATCATGCTAAACCAATCAATTTGAAATGGTGTGTGACAAAGCAATGGTTCCTACCCATTGTTTTGTAACAATATATAACTAAATTTAATTATGCTCTTAAAATGAACACAAACTAAGTTTTTAGAAATAAATTTCTAGGTATTTTGTTTTTGTCACCACCATCAGACAGCATCCAAACCTTGATTTTGTATTTGTGGGTTCTTCATTGTATTTACATTTTTTAAATCTTTATGTAGCATTCATATTACGAATCCATATTATCAAATCTTATATACTATTCTTGGTTCATATTTACACTATTTCACAATGAACTCCCTTAAAATATCTAGTATTATCCATTTACTTTTTGTCTTAATAAAGAAAGTTCTCAAAATGTATTTAAAGAGACTCTTATTTTAATAATCTATCAGTATCAAAGAAATTATTGTAGTAATAATAATCTAAAACAAATAAAACTACCTCTAATAGTGATGACTTTAGATCTTATTCGTGTGAAAAGGGCCTCATGACAATACACTTTTAAAATTAATCTCTCAAGTCAAAATATTTTTCCTAAAGAATTTCATTCAACTATATGTTATGAAAATAAATGTTTTAGCACTGTAATAATTATTGTTGAAGAAATACAAGCCACCAATAAGCATTATGTTTAAGTTTCTTCTGACTTATCTTTTCCCTTTAATCTCTGCCTTTTCATTCTACACTGTGAAATGCAACATTCAGTTTAACTAAAAAACTTCAAGTGAGAAGAACTCCATTCTTCGATCTTGTTGTTTACTTCAATATAACCTTGTATGGGGTAAAGAAAGTATTTATTTGATTCTTTTGTTTTTTTATTAGGTAGATTTTATAGGTAATAGGCCAACATATCATTAATAAAATTGTAAGAACTACAAACAAGCCATTAAAAAATTTACATATGTGCAAAGGCCACCATGGTTATAACCTTGATTGTCTTTAACAATAAAAATGTAATTAATTTCCAAAAAATATGTGTACTTTTTGTAGTGGGATATTTTTTGTTCCAAGAATCACTTATTTTATGTGACGTTTCCAATCTTAGATTAACATCTTAGGCCTTCTTCAGACTGTTTATTTCAGGAAGGGCTTTAGTGAATGACAAATCCACATATCTCTCTTTAAATCTCCCAGAAAGTCTTCCCTCTCCTTAATCTTCTCTCATTCATTTTACATTTAAAATACCCTTCGAAATATTTATTCTTCACTTTCTCAGCTGCATGCAAGAGAGGACAAGAGGATAAAGGATAAATAAGCAGAGCCAGGGTCTATTTAGACTAAACTTATGTTGTTGTTTTTTTAACTTTTGAAGAGTAAGCAGTACAGTCCTTAAAGGGTATATGTGGTAAACATTTTTAATATTATAAAGGTATGGATATTTCTAAGCTCTTATAAGACAGAGGTGTCATAGAACATTTTAGCAAATATTGCAGCTCTCCAGTTTATGGCCTGAAAAGCAATAGTATTTACAGCTATATGTTTGTTACACTGAGTGTAATTTGAAGAGTGCATACTCTGAATATATAACCTAATCTACACTAATAGTTAATAAAACATAGAATTTACACCTCGTTTTTTCCTTCTCACAACATCTGTTCAAGCTAATTCTGCAGTATCAAAGCATAGCTTTTGTTACAAATGATGTTGTTTGATCTTGTATTGTGTTTTTCTCACTTAAATTTCCCATTCTGTCATCCAGCATTTGACTGAAGAGCTTGTCCATCAACTTGGTCCAAGCCTGCTGCAAAAACCAGTCCATTCTGCCAAAACTGATCACTAATTAAATGGTTAAATGTTCTTTTGCTCTAATGCATTAAATAAAAATATAAGGTTTTAGAACACACAACCTAATAAAAGGTGAAAGATAAATCAGAAGCAATTGGAAAAGGGCTTTTCATTTCTGGATCCATATTGTTCTGCCATACTTAGTCAAACCTCTCAAGCTTACTCTGATTTACGAGCCTCAAGGAAAAAGCTTTTAGTCGGTTTTGCAAAAATCTTTCCTCTGACATGTCTTGTACCACAATTTAGATTTTAATGCACATCACTGTGTTTGCACAAGATTTTCATTTTGCTCACTGAAGAATGCTGTCCTTCTGCTAGAATAATATTATGGTACGACTATAAGGCAGTTAGAGGAGAAAGAGGGTACGCCTAAGATTAGGTCAGGAATTTTAAAGATGGCTTGTTTCATCTGTTTAGGTGTCAGCTATGTAAAAGGCATAGACACGTTTTTAGGTTTTTTACACTATAAAAACAAACCTTAACATTCTTTATTGAGAATAGGGTAATATTGTGATGTGAAAAGGAATAGGATAGATGGTTTACTCCTACATAAAATCCTGTGCAATTACTTGCTATGAAGAGGTCACCTTGTTGTAAATAGATTCTATCATGAGTAATTTACAGTCAAGGCCTAAAATGTTTGTTCCAGAACATAGGCCTAACCCATAACCTGAACTGTTAGTTGAGCTTGACTCAAAGAAGGACAATGTTGAACTATGTAGAGGACACAGCAAACATGAGAAAGAGGGTGCTCTAGTGGATTGCAAAATTCTCTTTGTGGAAGCAATCATAGACTACATATTAACTTATTGGGCAATAGCAGCATCGAGCCACGGAAAAGATTTTCTACAGAAGAACAGAAACTCGGTTAAAGAAGGTGGGAAAAAAAAGCTAACTACAAACCACTAATAGAAAAAAAAACTGTTAGAGGCAAAAAAAAAATATAGACCGACTGGGGTGAAAATATTCTGAATCAATGGGTTTAAAAATATAAGCAACACAATATTAGAAGATTAATGTGAAAAACGGTTTAAATTATGTTCCCTCCAATTTACAACTTTGTGGTACTCTGTGTTCATTGATTATGAAATCCCCAAAAATAAATCGACTTTTGTAATATGAATTTCAAAAAGTGTTCATAATTTTTTGACACAAATGCACCTAGCAAAAAGTCCTTTTTTTTAGAAACAGACTAAAGCAACTGCAGTTTTGTTCTTAGGTAACAGGATTTGGAGAGATATTTATTTAATACTGTCAGCAAAAAGTGCATATTAAAACTATAAATATTATACAATAGGTATAAATTATCAGTGTGGCAGTTATTTAATAAAACATGGAAATATCACACATTGTATGTTAATAAAAGATTAAGAATCAACTAAAGATACATGATATTTCTATCTAAAACAGTTACATTATTTGAATATTGCGTAGAATACGTAGAGAAGCGTTGGTGTTTAATGTATTTTGCCCAAATTAGTCCTGACATAATGGGTGATATTAAGGTACTTTCTATTTTGTATTTCCTGTATCCCAGAAAGCTGTCTGCTTCCTCACTAAGGGGGATCTGAACAAAAAATGGCTGCAATGAAAATTCAGTGTTCACTTGTGTAATCTGTTTAGTCTTTGATTTGGTGCATTCAAAGGCACCTTTGTTTCCAAAGGAAACATTAATAGACCGTTTTTACGTGTGAAGCACTTTACAAGGCTTTGATTTTGCCTCTTTGAAAAACAAATCTATGAAAAGAGGTCATGTGACACACAGCTGCTCTCTGTGCATGTGTGTGTTTGTGTGACTGAGTGTTTTATAAAGCTAATGAATAGAAAATGGAACTAAAGTAATGATGAGGAGAATAATCATTACGCTATTCCACTCTCTTTGAGCTGTATTTAATTTTTGTCAATAAGAATAAAACAATCTTGAACTAGTTTTATGATGACTTAGACAGTGAAACAAAAATTAACTTTTCCCATGACCCCTGAACAGAAAAAAATGCATATTAAAAATCTATTTGTTATTTTTAATTTGAAGGTCCCTTTTTCTGTTCCAGTTTTGTATGCAGCCACAGTGCTCTTTTAGGTGAAGGGCATGTCATAAATTTTCTGGAGCATCTCATGGTCACTGTTTACTCCTGAATTCAAAAGGAAGAAATACTAACAGCCAAATCAAATTTACACATATATTGAATGATATTGACGAAAACATTAGCACTAAATGCTTTGTCCTTGTGGCTCATTAGGTGCTCATGTGCTTACTTGATTTTTAAAGAACTACTGCTTTTAATTGCTAATATTAAACAAAAAGTAAAAAAAAGAGGATATATGGATCTTTTGAAGCTAGAAATAATGACTCAAAAAGCCTGCTGTGGTTTTTACTGTCATTGAATGTAATCTTACATCTCTACAGCATTAGCAACTGTAAGAGATTAAATATCTTTGACTTCTCCTTTACATTATTCACATGAAAGTACCTGCTTAGAAACTCCAAGTTAACCTTACATATACCATTACTTCATACTTGGTAATAATGGTACACACTCTTAATCCCTACATTTGTCCATTATTCAATGTTCCAATATTTTACAATTCTGCTGGCAGATAACCGATACCAATCATCTTTTTTATCTAGACATACTTACAGACAGTATGCAGTTGTCTGCTGTCCTGCGCAGGCATTACAAGTTTTAGTTATGCTCTCTGTTTTTGATACTTTGAAGGACATCAACATCACTGACATTTTTACTGCAGCATCTCTCCTGTGAGAAACTCATTTACCACATCAGTTGGGTCAAAGTGACCCAGTGGCGCTGCAGGCATAATCTTTACTTGTCTAATACAAAACATTGTCTTTTATATTGGTGACTTATATCTAAGGAATGACCAATGTCCAATATTTAGTTATAAAGCTAATAACCCACCAATAATGCCATGCCTCCCCATTCTTACCAATGTTATCCCTTTACATCCATGTTGAATCACTAACCATAAATACTCATAAGGGCTGAGTTGTCAGGGGACTTCATACTGATTTTTTTATTTTCTAAATACTTAAGCTCATGGCATTTGACCACTTAGATATACTTAAACTGTATAGCAGCATTTTAATTTTGAGTACAACATAGTGTAGTGGATTATTGATACAGTAAAACATAATTATTTTACATGCTTACCTGCTGAAGTTAAGATTTTGTACAAAGTAATTTTTTTCTGTCATTCCTTCTTCCTAATAAAATAGTATGAAATTAATCCAATGAAACCCAGCTTCTTTGGTAGATCAGTAATAATTATGTAAAGTTCCATTAGACAACTTTTTTTAACTGGTTCTATATCAATTCTTTGAATTAAATTGAATGTATTTGTGATACCAGAACATCATTAACATGCAACATCATATAAAGGAGACCGAAATTCCTGAAAATGTATCTGTTTTCATGGATTGATATAAAAATACTTTTCAGATACACTAACATACCTCACTGTATGATATTAACTTTAGTTTTTTCACAGATCTTTAAAGGTATTTGATCAGTTTGATTATAAGTATTTCTTTTAGATGTCTGGCTAATTATTTTGAAATGGAAGAATGCATTTTGCACAATGTGGGTTTGGTTATTAATAATTAATAATAAGCTAAAAAAAAAAAAAAACAGCAATTATTATCAAATTTAGCTATTTTAATTAATAGTACCAACTGGGGCACCACCTGATTATGAGGATTTAATATCCAAAGAGATTTCAATCACTGTCGCTTATTACTTAATCAATACCTGCTGGGTGAGGTATTATTGAGATTCAAATTAAATAGTATATGGCACAAGTGCTTCACATTAGTAACTTAATCCCTTATAAAATAGAATAAAAATATATATATTTAATGATAAAATATGTAATAAAATTACAATAAGGTTAACAGGAAAAAGTAAAAAAAAACTGAGGTAAACTATAACAATTATATTTCCGTAACAATAATTTTCCAAAATCATTTGTTAGATCAATAACCAAATAACTATGATCTAATTTCAACAAGTTTTGAAGGCCAGGGAAAAGAAATACATGATTAGTTTTTGACTAACTGATCTAAAGACTGAGAGGACTGGACAAAAGAAGACTGTTATGGGTGCTGATAAAGAGAAAGCTTTATCACCTTCAAATATTAGCCTGGTTTTAGGGACAACCAAGGATTGCAACCGATCCCCAAAGAAGATCGGTTCATAGACATTAAACATCTAAAAGCAATGAATAAAACCTTATGTTTTACCTGAAACAATGAACTGCACACAAAATAGAGGAGTGATTGTTTTACACCTCTTAGCTCTGGTCAGTAGGAAGGCTGAAGCATTTTGTAAGTTCTGTAAGGCCTCAGGAACCCTGGTCCAAGCCCATAGTTACAGTAATTCTAACATATGGTCACAAACGCATGGATCTTTCAAAATCAGTCCAGGAGGATAGCATTTAATCTTTGCAAATGTTCTTATCTGGAAAAACTGTCCTTAATGACAGCACTGACATGTTTGCTAAACCTTACTTTATACAGTCAGGTGTTTTCACAAAAAGATGGCAGTAGCAGTACAGCAGATCAATCCCGCTGTAATGTCCATGCAGGGGGTTATTTTGTTCGATAGACCAGAATCTCGTTTTTATCTAAATTTAAGTACATAAAAAATACTCTCAACCATTCCTGTATCTCCCTAAATGTCACATTTGCCAGTACGCTGGCTGTCGTAGTAGTCACAAAAAGATGCATTTAAATGAAAACGAGTGACTGTCTTTATACACTGTGATCATGGGTCGTGCTCTATTACTCGTGGTTGTGGCGGGGTTTTTAATGGGGATAATGATCTATAAAACGAGTCAGTTCTTAGCTCAGAGACTTTACAGGTGTGGGTGGATATGGGTTTGAAAAATCGGACCCATGCAGCACTCTGGTGCAGATCAAAATAACCATGAATGCTCATTTGGAATAGATAGGATGCTGTTATATGTTGCTTGCTCAGTTGTCCTCGGTAGACACCACACAGAATATTAGGCCAAGTGAATCCAACATGTTTACTTTTCCTGATTTGCAATTCGAGGGGATCCAGACATTACACTCAATGGACCTGATCCCTCTTCACAAACCATAAGGAATTATCTCCCCAATATTTGAGCCTGAGAGGCCACAACATTGTGGTCTCTCAGAAGGGGAAGATCGTTGCAAAAATTGGCATGATTATTTTGCTGTGTGAACCAGCCTTTGTAACACAGATAATATTGGCTGTGGTCTCATTCAGCAACTCATATTTGTCCCACATGTACTTTAAATTAGATGTGGTGTTCCAACCCCTTATGAAAAAGTCCCCAAGGCAACCTCAAAAGACACACAAGATGAGTCTGCCACATGGTATTTCACAGTTCTTTCTGACTTCAAACCCAGTTTGAAAATGTTGGCTTTTGTGGTTTTATGGTGAGTTTTTATCTGTTCTTTCTCTATTAGTTTTTTGTATCTTTGCCTTTTTATATTTTTTGTAGTTATATTTTAAATGATAAGCTTTTTCTATGTAATTACATCAACTGATTTGCATTTTAAATTTAAGTGTATTTGTGGAAGTTCATCATACGTATCTAGCCATGATGTCTAATTTGAGAAAAAAAATCATTTGTTTCCTGTATCAACCATGTATCTATAATATGTGAAAAAGCACATATGAAAAGTGAAAATGAATTTAGGCACTGATGTGGGCACTTCTAGCTTTCTTTGGTTTCCAAACACCTGGAAGTGCTTCAAGTAGGTTCAGCTCTCTGTGCACATTTATATGAAAATGTCTTTAAAACACAATTCACTCAAGCAGTGATCAAAAGTGATCGCTTAGCAGGTGCCTTCAAGTTTGGAGATGCTCCAGCAGAGCTTTGCTATACAGACCATCTTGCTGAACCATCAGCTCAGCGGAGTCCACAGTTCCACTGTTGAGATGTTGTCTCAACAGTTACTGAAGTGCAATAATTGCAGCATTGTTCTCTGAAATGAGGTGACAATTAGAAAAATGGGTGTAAGTTGAACATTAGCTGTGAAAGTGAGAAATAGTTTTGCCATTTGGCAACACGAACATGCACAAACTGTTGGAAATATTGTAAAAGATGATTTTGTGAGAATTGTTCTTTTAGGATGCTTCACAAAGCAGTGCTGGAGTGGTTATAGTCTCACATGAAAACTATAGATTGTCTGGGCTTTATTCCTTGAAAATGACACAGATCATGAATGGTGAATAGCAATCTGCACAGTTAAATCCAGCTTTATATCCTGGTTTTGTATCAAAGAACTCATACAGAAAATATGCTGATTGTATTATCTTATATTGAGCATAGTGGCTTTATAATAACCCTGTGAGATCAGGGGCTATAGCCAGATAAATAGATTGCTCACCCCTAATGTCAACTCTTATCACAGCACCTTGCTGCAAAGTGTCCATGTCTGCACAGCCCTGTTATGATAAGTATCCATCAAAAGCCTCACAGTTGAGTCCTTGAGGTGAATTTCATCCCTTACTTGCTGTTGGTGTTGACTTTCCATCTGCTGTGCTGCTTTTGTTGTGCCCAGTTAACAGATTACTTACTAGAACTGCTTTTCCAAACAGTTGTATATTTTTTCTTGTTGGGACAAGAATGAAAAACAGAAAAAGCGGTATAGTTAATGCTGTACACCAACAGAAATGATGACTAAATATGCAAACAGAGATCAAAAGAAATTTTAAAGGCGTAAGAAATTACCTTGTTTCATCTGTTCCTTATCTAACAATCTTTAAGTTAAGGGGAAATCCAATATTACTTGTTTTTCATTGGATGCTTTGACAAAACAAATTACCCGAATCTGAAATATCTCGAAAATGCATTTTGAACCCTAAGTGATAGACTAATAACGCAAAAACTATTCACAGTTGAATTTAGACTGTTTAATAGGAGGAGGAGGGTATTACCCCTTGTTTGCTTCCAGAAAAAGGATACATAAAGTAACTAAGTGGGACACGATGACTAACTAGCAACAGTTGATCATTGCATTCAGGGTTGCAAAGAACTGACAAAGAAGTTAATAAAAAGCTTAAAACTTCTTCAATAAATTATCTCTTACTTTTCTTCTCTCACTGCTCATATCAAATTACACACAGAAGTAGTCTGACTTGACTACAGATGGTTCAACTCATTTTAATTTATGTTTCAAAGTAAAGGGGCTCAATACATTTGTCAGATTTCTGTGACAAA
Source organism: Jordanella pulchra (assembly GCA_034780135.1). Taxonomy (NCBI): domain Eukaryota; kingdom Metazoa; phylum Chordata; class Actinopteri; order Cyprinodontiformes; family Cyprinodontidae; genus Jordanella; species Jordanella pulchra. Next base: position 11,636 of record JAUZNJ010044803.1, on the reverse strand, counting down.
AAAACAACAAAACAAAACCAAAAAAACATTTTAATTCAACTTGATCCAACACCCACAATCACCATTAATATACATTCTAAAAAGAAAATGCTGCTCCAGTTTAAATGAATTGCCTCAATTGATAACAAGTAATTGGATTGAGTTACAATTAATTTTATTTAAATTTTCAACTTAAAAACATAATTTATTAAGTAGGATGAACTATATTCAATTACTTGCAACCAATTCAAACAATGAATTTAAGTTGGAGCAGAATTTTCTTTTTAGAGTGTAATTTCCAATAAAATAAATTCAAATGTAAGGGAGTCCTGTTTTAGAATGATACTGAATAAATGTCAGCAGGTGAGAATATTTTAATGGTTATAGAATATTTTTACAGGCCAGCTTCTCACCACATCAGCTGTCTTATCTTGAGGTAATACCGTAAATGAATTGCATCAGAAACTATAGGGTATCACCTAACTCAGTGAGCTGTAGAAATAGGGTGTGTAGGCTGGAGTGAAATAAAAAACATAAGTAAATACTGCAGAAAGTTGGAAGTTACAGGTTGTAAACCTTTAGAACGGTAAAAATCAGAAAAACACAAACTGTCTTATTTGACTGGAGCACAATAGTTTTTCACTATTTGAATTTGGAGCATTTTCTCATATGCTTTATCTTAATTCTGATTTTGCTCATGGCCATCTTCAGTCTAATACTATGCATAGGTTCAATTTGTTTAATTTCTTATTAGATAGGGCTTTTGGTATCTTTTCTTGCCCCTGACTGATTTTACTGATATTTTATTTCAGTCCTACTACTACCAAGTGGGATTTTTTTTCTTTCCTTTAGTTCTTCCTTTATGCTCAAGTGAGCATTGAGGGGACTCTATTACTCCTGAGAGATACTTTATATGAACACAAAACCCTGAATGAATCTCACTGTATGATTTCTGCCCTAAGGCCACAATTGTTCACAGAGAACAGAGCGGAAAATGTTTTCTTTTTTGTCCTTGTGGTTAGGGGCGCATATTTGAATGTTTGGCCAGTTCTTTATTTTTGCCTGTCCTACAAATGTCCTCCATCAGTATCTTTACAAGATACTCTAAAAATGCATTGGTTTATTAGCAGAGGAAAGAAAAACAACAAATTTGGTCTCAAGGGGAGTTTTGGTTTGTATTCATTACTGCTGCTTGTCAGGTGTGTAACTTGCAAACCTGACTGAATTCCCTGATGGACTGAAGCCATCAGCCCTCACCAGGCAGACAAATCTAAAGAAAGCAATGAGATTTTGAGAGGAGTCTGCTGTTCAGGACAGAACAGCATTGGTGAAGTTAGCGTGAAAGAGATATTTGATCTGGACACTCTCTGCCTGCTTTTAATGCACAGATAAAAAGATTCATTTTGAAGGCACCTCACTGTCGTGGAGGGTCAAAGCCTGTCAAACAAGAATTGTCAGAATACTTGCTGTCCTTAACAGAATAGAGGACTGAGTCAATACCAATAAATTATTCAAGACTTTGTCAGGAAAAAAAATAAATGCCACCAGATAATGTCGGTGCCGACAGATTATACACCCACACAAATCTGTCACCATCTTGGTATGTAAACAATACATTTTCTCATAAGACTTTAAAATGTAAATGAAATGCCTATGAGGAAGTTTAACTTATGTCCCCTGTATATTATTACTTCAAGTCCTTTCTGATACCAAAGTTGTCTTTGAAACCTTTGCTGTGATTAGAGTGTCCATCGTGGAAGTGCTTCTGAGACTGAAATTTTCTGTTTGATTTCAAGATGTAGTGCCTGTTTATAACTGATTTTAAAGGTAATCATTAAGGTACGTTTATCGCTACGTGTGCTGAAAACAGAATTATCTAGTGGTTAATTAGCTGCCAACAGCAAATATCCCCAACAAGAGCAAAATGAGGATTGGATCAAACTTTTTTCTATGAATAAAGGTTATGTTGTTGAAATTTATCATAATTCAATAGAGTGTCAGGGTTTAAAGAAAAAAAAAAGATTCTTGCAATATGTGAACTTTTATTTAATTTTTATTTACAGTATTTACTAGGCTATAGTTTGCTGTTATTTTGCTGCTATAAAGTATTTACTATTTTCTTGTTGTAAACGGTAAGAAAACAGGAAAACCTTTTCTGTTATGGTGGAATGCCGCATTCCCTTGCATCAGTATTTATTCTCATAAATACTTGGAAGAAAGCCAATGCAGAGAAAAGGCAGTAAGAGGCCCTGTTTCCAGTACCCCACAAAATTTATGGTACACCTAACAAACATGTAAAAAGATTTTCTGCTTGGGTTTAAGAATCGTAAACAATTCTTAAATCTTCAATCACAGAGCACACAAGTTTGGATAAAGACCCTAAACCTACAGTCTACACTGAAGGGAAATTGTGTAGGTCTTGATCTAAATACAAATCCATGCCACCATTTTCACTTTTTAAATTGCAAAATATTTTTGCAACCAAGGCAGTTTTTTACCTTCATTTCATATTTTCGTTTTACTTTGTGTACATCCAATACAAAGTACCATGACAAGAAAGCAAGACAAACAAACAGCAAATAAAAACAAGGAGCATCAATACTTTTGAAAGACAATGTATACGACATTTATACATTCTTTCCTGTTACAGCTATTTACAGTTTTTATGTGCATCATTTTAGATTAACTATCTTTTGTAATCTTTAAGAGTGTGGAAGTGTTATAGTGCTATAGAAACAGGTCACAAACAATTTAATGAATCATTAAAATAAACATATTTATTGCACACAAATTACGATAATAATCACAGAAACATCAAATAACACAGAAATAACAAAAGGACGCAGTAAGTGATTAGTCCATTTACATTTATCCCATTCCATATCGCTATGCTATACAAAAGATTGTAGGACCCTTTCCCTCTGATCCCCCAAATGAAAAATTGTGCAACCATTTTTCTACAAAAGTTCTTGTTACACAATACAACCCTGTCTGCTTGTGTTCAGTCTATTTTGCCAATAAACACAGCTGGTCTGTGAATGCTTCAAGTATTTTTTAGAGCACATTAGAGAATAAACGGCATCATGTCGAGCAAGGACAAACCAGACATGTCGGAGATAAAGATATGTAGAGGTTTAAACCATGGTTAAATTTAAAAGAATATTCCAAGCTTTGCATATTTTGATGTGTCAACGGGCCATTTTACTAGCTTTTCCTCCAGCATCATCAGTATCCTCAACCATTTCTCATCATGTCAACACTTATGTCTGTAACACTCTGACTGACTCATCAGTGGGCAATGCCTCCCATCTGGCCATAGGCTTGTTCTCTCCCCTGTCTCATTAGTAGAAATACCAATGAATGAAGTGATGTTCTAGTTAGAGGTTACCACCTGCAGCTTTACAGTACTTTACCTGATAAGACTAAGAACCAAGGCAACATAGTCAGGGATGAATCTCTTCAGCAAGAGAGATTTTTTTTATTATTATTTTGAGGTTTAATGGTTTCTACCACAAATTGCAAGTGTATCCCATCTGAACAATTGCCTGGAAATTATTCTGCTCATAAATTACATTAAATATATTTAAAGCATGGCAAGTTTGTCAAAGAATGTTCATGCACATTCCCTAAACCCCTCATTGGACAAGTCTCTGAAACATTTGCACCATTAAGCTGGTAATTTAATGACATAATGATTTGTTCTGTGATAATGCTTGCTGATATTTGTTTTGGTCCGTGAGCCTGATCTGAGTACATTAAGTGTAGTCACAGCTCATTAAATTCTTAATAGCAAACAAAGCACAGTGTTGTATTTTTTTAATCATAAGGTATGTATCAAACTTCTTGGTCAGATTATTTAACATTACAATAGCAACACTCTGTTTGAAGAAGCTGTAATGGAAAAACTGCCAAAATAAATTTAAGGCTTCAGGTTAAAATTGTATGGGCTTTACATCTGTTGTACAGTCATCTTGCCCACTCACCTGTCAGGCCTTTATAAAGGGCAAACTCAATTGTTAGGTGGTTATTTAGAACAAAAGCAGAAGGTCACCACTGTTACTTCCAGGGGCCACAGCAGCCCTGCAATTTGAAATTTTGCCATTTTGCTAAAGAGATTTAATTATGGATGGGGCCGAGTGAACATTTATCACATTTCACACCTAATATTATGACATATTTGTCAGGGCATTAATTTAGATTAATGGCATGTGGGAGGTTTGAGGAGCTCTGTAAAGCATTTGACAGCCCAGCTCTTCAGAGACAGAGAAATGTTAATGAAGGTGATGGGAACAAAAGGCATGGGGTAGTTTCATTTTTCAAGTCATGCCAGTGCAAACTTTATTTAAAAGACAATGGCTTCGTTTGGGATATAGTACCTACAACTGCTTCCATCCACTGTGTTGGTAACCAAATCGACTCTATGTTCAGCATAGATAGGGTTAAACATGTATATTCTCATTTATTTGGACATTGTTAACATTTAGACGTCAGTAGCTTACTACAATTTTTTCCTGAAAGATCACTGTTTCCCTCTGGCGCAATATTTGTAATTTTTGTGTTTTAAACTTTTTTACTTAGTTTCCTAGTCAATAATGGCCTTTCCATACGTAGTATGGAAGCCCATTTCTGCTGCTCTAAAAAAAAGAAAACATAACTATTTCCTTATTTTGATATTGGTATCTTACAATAATGAGATACTATCTTATTATAATGTTATACTATCTGATAATTATGACTTAGGTATCTCATAATAATGAGATAGTACCTAATTATTATGAGGTAGTATCTCACCATTATGAAATACTATTTCATAATATGACTTAGGTGTCTGATAATAATGAAATACTATCTCATATTTCCCTTCCGGGATCAGTAAAGTAGAATTTAATTGATTTTAATTGAATAATTATGAGATACTACCTTATAAATGGTATGAGTTACTACATATTTCATAATAATGTACCCAGTGACTTCTCTGCTATAGCCTGTTTCTCCATTCCTCCACTAAAAGACCTCTATGCTCCACTTATGGCTTGTTTAATTTTCATTTTTTTTCCTGGCGTGTTTTTAAACACAGCTCTTTGTAGTCATCAAGAAATATTTTTGTATATTCTATGTAAATTAAACAGTTTTTAACATTTAGTATTTCGATTGGTAACATACTTTCTCTGTATCTTACTAATCCCACCTCCCCCTTCAAGTTAAAATGTTTGATCTTACTTCCTTATCCTCACAACAAATTAATAGTTCTTGTAAATTCACAATTTCATGACGTCAGACATAGGCCTTTTCATTTTATTCAAGGTTTTTAAGGTTCATAGGGCTCACTACACTTATCAGTGAAATACAGTTTTAATGCGTCTAATTTGTGTTCATGCCAGGGAATTTTAGCCCTGACTTTTTTTTGTACCTTGTTGCTCTGTCCCTGTGACCATTGGTGGGAACAGGAATTGTCTTTATCCTCGATGTTCTGATAGGAGGGCCTGGGAGGATTCACTAGAATTTAGAGTTACTGTAAATTGGTTATTTGATAAATCTTGGTTGGTTTTTGACAAAGCTGAGCCGCCCTTAACCGTGGGTAAAAACTTTTATTCATTTTTTTTAATAAGAAATTCCACCAAAAATAAAACATAGTTCTATCTTCTAAATGCACATTTCCACATCAGACTAGTCGGGCCAAACTCATATCAGAATTTAGGGCTGAATTTGATTCCATATCAATGTAGCTTTTTCCAAAATGAATACAAAATACTGAGGACACTAGGTTTTGTAAGTAACACATCCAGCTGTTGGAGCACCACTCAGGACAGAGCGTATGCATCAAAAAGTCATTTAACCATTATCTTATTTTGTTTTACTGAAAAGTACAGAGAAACTCTCCATTATTCAAATGCGATTTGTGTCTCTGTCATCTGTCACCCAAACGACTGTCAAATGCTATAAAAAGTGGGTTTGCTTATGCGTGTATCCTGCTTTCTATTACACTGAAAGGAACTTGACATATAGACAGAAGCATCAAACCAGGGACATATTTGTTATGAGCTAAGGATTGTGTGTGGGTAAATGCACTCTTTCATGGAATTGAGGGATGTCTGTATAGAGTCTGTATAGCCATGCAGTTTTTTTTTTATAAAACTCCATGAGTCAGCATGTACCAAAACCTACATTCCAGCAGTTAATTTGAATCATATCACAAGCAATCTCATATGATGTATGAATTAGCATGTCTTTGAATAGTTTCTCAAAACGATAATTAATACTGCTGTACAATGGGTATGCTCTGTCTTCCACATGCACTCACCAAAGAATTACTTTTTAAAGAAGTCATCGCTACAGGTAGCTAGAAAGTGGCGCACTCGCTTGTTCGCGTTTCATGCCATTTGTCAGCTGCTAATGCTAGCATTAACAAACATATGCCTCAGAAGAAAAGTGGAACCCTCTGCATGGCTTGATGTTCCCCCTCATTTTGCTTCTTTTTATTTTTTTGGTTTGATTTTGAGAAATGTAATACAGAGAAAAAGTCATTTTCCTGCTCTAACATAGAGTCTAAAAGGATCTGGCAATGCCTGAGTTATGTCTCTCGTGACTCTAACCCACTATTGGTGCAAAATTCATCCATGTCAATGTTAGCAATGTAACCAGAAGTAAAATTATATACTTTTAAGTGGTGAAAGTTTATTTAACAATCATTTCTAAACTATATAAGTTAACATTTTTATTCTGCACCACTGTAGATGTTTTGTGAATTTATTATTTTTAAAAAAGTAATCATTTTGATTATGGCTGCAACTAATAATTATTTTGTTAATCAATTAATCTGTCAATTACTTATTTGAATAATTGAATAATTGGGTAGCAAAAGGTTCCTTAGAGATGATTTTATACAGAATCGAAACCAGGTAAACCAGGTAAATCCACTTGTATTAGTATTTTGACATACATTTTTTTTTTGAATGAAAAATGTTTATTTTTTTACAATGTTGATATAATTACTGCTCCATGTGGGTTACTCTTATAATAAAAGGTATGTTTTAGAGTCTCTGTGCTACATTCATAGATTAATCGATTACTAAATTAGTTGATGATTATTTCCATAATTAATTAATCACAATGAATCCGATGAATTGTTTCAGCTCTATATGTGATCTTTATTGGTGCTGTTTGAACAAGTTTTCTTAACCTTGAAAATAAATAGGTAATAAAAACAAATAGTTGCTGCTTTTTCTCACCCCCTTCCTTTGACTTTGTTAAAGAAATACTTAAATCTACCCATTTATGTCTATCATCATCTTCTGCCTAGTTTTAACTCTGCAGAGAATTTATTACTCCAGCCACCACAGGCCAACTGCTTTGAATTCCAGACACATCAGCTTGCTAGTCTCAATAATGCCTCTACATGAGCCAATTCCTCATTAAAGGAATTTCAAACACCCTACTTAAGCTTTATCTGCCATCCACAATCCTATTGCTGTGTCCATTAAAAGGATACATCCAAAAAAAGCTTTGGAAAAAGACACAGCTCTCCAATTCCTCCCTATGCTGTCGTTAATATGGACAAAGTGGAACGCGGGTTGGTTTTGACTGAGTTGCTTAGTAACAAGAAAGCAAGAATCTCATTTTATTCTCAGGCGTTTTAAATGTAATTATGTTCTTTAAGAGAAAGGTTGGTTACTTCATTCTGAACAAACCCAATTTAATATTGGACAAATCAGAAACTGAAACTCAAGCATTAAACTAAGTGCTAAAGGATCAGTACAAAACGTTGGTAATCCTTCATAAATGTTTCCTATTGATTTCTGTTGCTTCTAAAGTGAAAGTAGTACTGCCCATTTTATATCTTCTATTAAGCAAAAAATGTAATTTTCAAATTCAACTAAAAGCAACAGAAACATCAGAGGATGGAGACCCGCCGCGGTGGTAAACAACAGTGCTCTTGTTCTCTAGAAGCTGTCTTCATTGCAGCAGCCTCTGTTGCATTCCGCCTTTACTGCTTTTAATATGCACTTGAATGAATAGTTGGCCTGACTTTTGTGAGATTGTAAACGGAAGGAAGTGGATAAAATATTTTAATTGGAGTAAGGTTGTTAGAGAAAACCTTTTTGGTCAGATCTATTTGATAAATGTAATGTACTTGCTTTTTTCTCATTCACAAATACATCTTCATGCTCAGCCCCTTATTAACATAACTGAGTCTACAGCCATGTCAGTTGATATGTAACTCTGTGTTTAGGAACAGTTATACTTGGCAATAAAGAATAATATATCTCTCTGTTAGCTTAGCATACCTATTTTTAATTCCTACATTTTTTTCTGGTTCCTCATCACTCCTTCTACACCTCTTCTGGTCAGAAATAGTGCAGATATGTTCAAAACTCAGATGATATATATATATCTATAAAACTACTCTCTCACCCACCCCTTGTACTCCTGGCCCAGGTTGGTTGCTCTTCATCTTAGGCTCCTTTACCAGAGACCTGGGAGCTTGAGGGCTCTTTGTAGTATCTTAGCTGTTCACAGGATTGTGCTCTCCTGCATTGAGATCTCTGATGTTTATTCCAGGTATCTTTTGGAGCCACTTCTCCAGTGTGAGGGTTGCTGCCCTAAGCAATCCAAGAGCACGGGTACTACAATTGCCTTTACTTTCGAGGCTCTTTTTAGTTCTTCCCCTTCATATTTCTCCAATTTCTCATGTTCTTTTTTCCTGATGTTTCCATCATTTGGGATGGCCACATCGATCACTATGCTCATCCTCTGCTTCTTAACAAAGATCACAATGTCCAGTTGGTTGGCCACAACCGTTTTGTCTGTTCATATCTGGGAGTCCCTCATGATCTTAGCTCTGTCATTCTCTACCACCTTGTTTGACCTGGGGGTCTCCATTTTGTATTTTGCACTGATGTTTCTGCACACTTAATAGCTTCTCAGCTGTGAAATCCCATGAATCCCTTTCCTGCTAGCATCTTACGCCCTGCTGTGAGATGCTGGATTGTTTCTTGGGCCTCTCTGCATAGCCTGCCCCTGGGATCCTGCCTGCTATAGTAGATCTCAACCTCTATTGTCAGATATTCAAGGCCTGCTCCTGTGCTGCCATGATCAGTGCGTCTGTACTATCCTTCAGTCTGATCCTCATACCTATTGTATGAAACAACTATAGTATAAGTCTTTGGTGGAGTATTATATAAGGGTTCAAACTGACCCTTATCAGTAGTATTTATAAATCTATTGAAATTCTTTCATTTTTACACAGTGGGATGTTTAGTAGTTGTGATCAGCTGAGCAATTTATGGAAGACATTTTATCCAAACTAAGTAATATCTTGTACTGTGAGCAACAATGACTTTGATAACATTAGTAGGCCAGATCTCTAACACTTTGAAGGGTAAAGAAAAAAAACAAATACTCTGGGTCTACAATTCCTGCAATTTGGAAGAGAAGATAATGAGTGAGCTTCTCAAACATATTTTTGTCTTGCTGAATTCCTTTTATACTATTATGTGTGCCACATGCATACATAAAAAAAAGAAAGTGTGGTCAAAACAAACATTGGATCTTTCTTTGCTAATCATAAGTTGATCATGAAGGGGGTCACACAATGCTGACTGCAAAACAGTGGTTGGCCAGGACTTTAAAACAAGGAGAAATGGGAATGTCTCATTTGTGATGAATTATTGAACATGTCTTATAATGAATCCTGTCCTCCATCTCTGCAGGGTGTCCAGAGACACAAGAATTACTAATTGCTCCTACCTCAAATGTTCATTCTGCATTTTTCATTGACTTTTAAATAGTCAGAGAAAAACTGTCTGGGTCAATCAGTATTAGATCTTATTTTCATTAAGATAAATGTTAGATAATTAAAATCTACATACACCTACGGTATTTCCGCGATTTTCTGTATCATAGTACATTTTATTTCAGTGACATAGAAGGACACAATCAAAAAATATAATTATACATTTGTGTGATATTATCAAAGCCAGACTACCTCAGATTTGTAACCATATTAATCAAGTAAATTCTGCCATGTAGACCATGTGGTGCAACTCTCAGAACTCTCACAAAGGTGTATTGAACATGTAAACAACTACTAAATAATTTAGACATATGCTCTGCAAATATCTTAGCAATAACCCAACAATAACATCATTTAATCTCTGGTAGCAGTATGAAGATGCTATAAAGTCAAGCTGTTAGCATGAAATTGAGGCTGATTGCTGCTGCATTTATAAAGCAGTAAATTGATGTTTCCACATACTCAGTTAATGCCGCACATACCCCCCACCCCACACCCCCCATAAATGAAAATATTAAAAATTAAGATTGTGAAATTACAAAAAGCCAAGGTTCCTAAACACATCAGAGCATTGTCAGTTTAACACATAAACCTGACCTAAAAAAATGCACTCTTTCAGAACATGAGTACATGAAAACACATACACTTCAAAGACACTACAGGACTTGATGTTCTGAAAATTTCTATTGGTTTTTCAATACGGTAGCAAACTTGGGACAACAGACACCAGTGACAGCTAGTTTTCATCTTTTAAAGGAAGTAGTATTACCAAAATTTGATTGATCTTTTTGTGCTTGTACTTTACACATCAATCATCAATTAGCAATCAAAAGAAGTGTTGCTGTAATTTATACCAGACAAAAACAAAATGAGAAACAAAAGTTATATGTTAACATTTCTTTCATCCCAGCTTTTTAGATAATCATTTTTATTTGATACTGATACAAAGAGATGTCCTTTAATTGACTTTGGTACATTACCTATGTCTCTTTGTTGTAAAAATGAATTGTTTTGTGTACATAAACCATAAAGTAAAAGTCTAATTGCTAAAGAAAATATAAAAATAATTCTTGTATTATGTGAAAATGCCTTAAGCTAACAGAGTAGGATTAGTATTAAAATTTAGCATGCAGATCAGCTAATGTTGGATAAATACAGAGAGTGGGAGCTGTTTTAATGAGGGAAACCCAGACATTTGTCTAGACAAATTCCTGTTACATAAGTAAACCTTTAATATATTTGAAAAAGTCTTTAATATGCAATAAGCATCTATCTGTAAAGTGTTTTAAATCTTACACCACAAGCAAAAAAAAGTACATTTAATGACATGATTATAAATATTCTGGGTATGTTATATAAGCACAAATGTCTGCAAAGCTGTTAATGTTGTATTTTAACAGTAGTTTATAGCAGCTGGTAGTCGTGATGCATCTGTTATCTTGAAGACTGAATTAGGGAGCATCTTGTGTGACAGAACACATGTGCGTTGTGGATGAGAGCTGGCTGTTTCTTACTTGGACCCAAAGTATGAGATAGTCAGGGAAAAAAGACTGAAGAACAGGAGCTGTGTGGGAGCTCTTGGACTAGTTCTGATAAGCACTGTATAAAAATGCCAATGCAATTGGATAGTATGGTGTTTCTCTATTTTGGGATAGACTGCAGCTGTCATTAGTGAAACCATTTTCACATTTTTCAATATTTCTTTTCAGCTTTTGTCCAACTCTTGAGTTTAAAACATGTACTGTAGGCGACAAAGCATGTTTTGTTTTGGTTTTCTTATATTGACTGCTCATTCCTAATTTATTGGTTTACTGAACATTATGATGTGCTTTGCTATTCTATATAATTATAAATATATATCATA
>JAUZNJ010044792.1:0-32641 GCA_034780135.1 Jordanella pulchra | reverse complement strand
GTTCCACAGGAAAGGAGCCTGATAGCTGAAAGATCTGCCCCCCATTCTACTTTTAGAAATTCTAGGAACCACTAGTATTCTTTTTTCGTTTTTTGGTTTTTTCTTCTTTTTTTTTTTGCAGACTCGTCTCTGAGCTCTTGTTTGAGAAAACTGCCAGATCAACAGAAACGTCACATTCAGGATACGAACCTTACTTTTGTATCTTCTAATTGAAGTGCCTTCCTCCCTTAGTGTCTGACAGCACCTTTTGACAAGTGATGTGTTTTTTGAAAGTGAATCAGCTTTCTTCAGCTCTGAGTGCAATAGACAGCAGAGATCAGTGAGGGTCAGGCTGAATGCTGGTCTCTATACTGAGTTTTCTGTTGCCTCATGTCATTACCAAACATGCCATTCATCTTACCGTTAATCCTGGCTTCCCCTTTCAGTAGATACAATGAGTTCATGAGCTTTTACCCTCAAAACTACAGAAAAAGTCAACCAGACAAATGTAGAGACAGCCAAAGCTGTGCAGTAAATGTTTTAAGACATATACAGCACATTTGCATCAGTCTGTTCTTGCCTTTTGAATATTTCTCAGCTCATTAAGGATTTTCTTTAATGACCTGTAGCATCTTTTGTTCTTCGTTGTCATGTTGAGCTATATCAGAAGTAGAAACATTAACTGTTATAGCTACAGTAATTGTTGTACATGTTCTCCCTAAAACCAAAAACTGTAAAACTAAGATGGTAATATTCTGTTTCACCTGTCTGACTAAGATTTAGATAACCAACTATGCTGTACAATCCTGGAAAGGTGTTTGTTTTGTTTTTTATGCATTACAAAAACCTTAGTGTGAATATAAATCTGACTACATCAACAACAATTTACAAAAATCAAATGTTTGCATCAAAACAAATAAACCAGTAAATAAACCAGTTCATCTTCCAATGTAAAAAAAATGTGTTTCTGATTGAGTTTCTCAACCTGCTAATAACCGGTTAACTTGATTTCACATAGGAAGAGATGGGGTAGATAAAAACATTGAATAAAAGAAGGAAGGCTTCAACCTTTTAAGTTATGATATGTGCATTCATAGATTAGGTGGCTAGAAGTGATGTAAAAAGAAAATATCCTTAATGAGGTTCAATCTACTGCTTCACTATGTAAGGAAAAACATGCAGTTGCAATACTATTGCTGAATAGTGCCATGAGGATATTGAGTATAGTTAACCAACTGTCCTCTGGCTATTTCTTTTCCATTTCTTCATTATATTATCACCCCACTACCCTTTGTGACCTTCAGCATGTCTGTCATTAAAAGCAGATCAAACCTAAAATATGTGAAAATCTGTCTGGCCAAATATTTCCTCTTAGCATTCCCTTGAAATTGTGGTAATGCACAGATTGTGATCTTTTTTTTTTATTTACATTTTTTGTTAAAACTTAAAATACCTTTCTTTGGCTTTGTGCAAAATATGACTGCCCTCTGTCAGTGAGCCCATTGGCAGTTGTATACTTTACAGCCAAAGTAAATAGTATTGCCAACATGTAATTTGTAGGATTATTAGGAGTTTAACTAGAAAAACTAAACTCAAATATTTACTTTTTCTGTGTTTCTTAGACTGAAACCTCAAATAAAATAAACCTTTTCTGTGCTCCCCCCAAAAAATACTATTTTCAGCTTAAACCAAACAAGCCTACTGGCATTATCATTTGAAAGGACACAGTCTTTTGTGTATCCTCAGCACTTCGGTTCTAAATCATAAAGTTATGGTGCAAAGTCCACCCATACCCTGTAGCTTGTATCATCATATCTCAGCTTGCAGCGTTTCAATAGATAGGTCAGATTTTTGAAGTGAGAAGGTGTAGAGTTGTTATCAGCAGTTAGTATCTTGGAGTGGGTAGTCCTTAAGGCAAGTGCACAACCCTTTCTCCTTTAACACATACAGGACAAAGTGTGCAGAGAAGACAGATTACTTGACCTCTGCTCTTGATGGTTTGATCTGAAACGGTAACATTTAAAAATGATTGGTGGAGTGGTAGCCTAGTGGTTAGGATACAGAAGGGAGTGAAGACTTAAGAAAAAAAGATGTATAAGACAGGAAGGGTGAAAACAGGCTAGGAAGACAGGAATGAGGCAGGGGAGGAGATGTAAACAACAGAATATAAAAATGAATAAAAGAAGAGGAAAGGAAGGATATCAGGCAATATGGAATTATTTAAACAAAGGAAGGACACAGTAGAAAAGAGAAGAAATGAAGAACTGAACCAAGGAAGGAAAAAAAACAGTATAGAATTGGAAGTCTTATAAGTTGGTAAGAATAGAGATGTGAATAAAGGGATGGAATAAATGACAGTAAAGACAAACAATAACACAAAAAGAAAAGCAGAATGGCACCAAGGAAAATAAACACATAACATTTGAAACTAAGAATATGTGGAAGGAAGGACCCGAGGAAAGACAGACAATCATGTACCATAATTTACATGAAGAATAAAAAGATTAAAGTCTATAAGTATTTTTTTCTACAATACTTTCATTTTTCAAGACAATTTAGGCATCCTGCTCTTCTAAAAATACAAACTATTTCTATAACACTGATCCATGATCCAACAAGTCTGATTTGTTTCAGTAAAGCTTAATAAAGCAAGTTGTCCACATTACCGTCAAACCACAATCACATTTGAGAAAAAAGTAAAGAATCAAGCCTTTCTGTCTAAACTCTTTTCTGCAGTTGCCTTCTCTTCCCTTTCATTGGCATCCCCCCCCCCCCAACCTCTTCTGTGTGATGTTATAAAGAACAGATTTTGCAGAGAGGAAATGAAAACATTTGTTAGCAAAAGAGAAGGGAAGGTTAGTGTTGATACTGACAACAGACTCATTTTTTTTCCTGCATTGCCAACCCACCCAGCAGCTAGGTAGCCTTCACAGGGGCACATAAATCCTCAGGCAGGTCACATTACTGCTTGCCCTCATCAGTGTTTACTGGCATGTTAAAGATTGTAATAACATTGGTCAAGATGCAGAATTTTCATTTAGATGATTTTTGAAGGCTCTTAAATCCAGCTGTGAGGAGAGGAGAAGTAGTTGAAAAGAGACAGATTCTGGCATAGAGGAAAGACTTGAAACCACATTTGGACTGAGATGAGAACGAGGATGGCAAGGTCATGCTCTATAAACACTCTTCAAATCAGACTGTTACGCTTTTGTTATACATACTCGGTTCAGTCAACAATTTGTTAATGTCTTCATGTTTTCAGTGGTCGTTTGAGGTAAAATAATAAAAGCTCTTTGAGTCATAGCAGTAAACATTCAGATACAGCAAGAAAATAACCAACAGAAACAAATGAGCAGAGGAAAAATCTAAATTTCCCCTTCGCTGCAGATGCCACGACTTTCTCCCTCTCTCTTGTGTGCTCAAACTCCATCGGTTGGGCTTGCAGCTGAAATCCTGTGTATTGGTGTATTTTCTTTAGGTAGTGGGCCATAACTCTGCTTTCCTTAGATATATTGGATTTTGATCAAATACTTGAAACTTAGTGCAGGGTTGCTGTGCTTATTTAAACTGTAATGTTGAATACACAAATCAGAAGGAGCGCCGTGATGAGATGACACACACATACACACTTGCACTCCCGCACACATTCCCCATCTTCCCTATAGATGGTTGCTTTGGCTCAGGCATGAAGGGCCTTGCCTTGTTCAAGGTTTTACACCCACTGTTCTCTTCCACCAAGCTGTGTAACCATAACAGTTTAATGACATGCTATTACACGCCTATCATAAGTACAGCATCGTGTTAACACCATAACCCATGCCTTAGCCCCACACAGATAGAAGGCTGTATTAAATTTAGACCAATATTTTACTCACTTATAACTATATGATCAAAGTTGTACAAATATTTTTTTTCTTTTTGTCTTTTACAAATACATTTCCATTAAATGAGATACTTCCTGAAGTGTTATAGTGAGCTATAAGAAATTATTAGATTGGCAATCTACAGAAGCAGGGAGATTATGGTTTCATCTACAAGTCACATTTTATGCCTTCTGGGACAATAGTTTTTCTCAGACAACTTAGAAATTTGCCTGCTGTAACTTTAGTTTTTAATCTAATGTTTATATAGTAGGGATAAAATGTTACCAGTTCTAATGATTGGCACACTAAAACATCTGACAGTTACAATTAAAAGTTTAACAGGCTGCAGCCTTTTTTCAAAGGTCTTTGGTTGTTAGTCTTTTTAGAGATTTCACAGCAGATCCACACAAAAGAATGGTAAAGCTAAGAAGGAAGAGCAATCTTTAAACTGCTTTTTAACATCATTTTGTCATCATTACCTGTAGAACAAAAAAGAAATCTGAGTGGTTCTTCCTGCTCTACGGTCCCACAGTGGCTAGGTAAGTACGTAAACTACAATGGAATGGTTTATAGGTCGCACAATTCTTTCTAGGATTGGAGGTTGCCTAGTGTCTGTAATAATCAGCAAGCTGCAAAAGTTTTCTCACCATTATATTAAAACATCACAGTAAGGGGTACTATCAGTTTGAAGTAATATTTCATTTACTTATTAGCTGGTCGTATGTTGTCTTTTAAATTGCTCCCCAAATGGTTTGATTTCAAAGAGTAAAGGAATTCTAACAGAAGGTCTTTTGATACATGGCAAGACAGTTAAAGTAATGAAACCCAGTTTCTCTGCTTAAGGCTGTTAGGTAAGTGTCAACTTCATAGATTTGAGACAACAAATTAACTTGGACCCAAATTCCTTTAGACCTTCACAATAAGAGTCTTGAAAATACACATTGCTTACATTGTCAGTTCTTCTTTTGAAAACATTGGGTGTTCAGATTGGGGAAATATAATTTTTCCAAGGCATTATTTGATGCCAAGAGCTAAATGGTTTAACTAATCAAAACTGGAACACATAAAAAGGCACTTTTATATTTGTTCCTTTAATGTACAGCAGCTGTTGGAAACCTTATGTGCATCTGTTGAAATATTTAAGGTTTTCCTCATAATATAGAGAAAGACTTCATTCTGAGCAAAACATAATAGTTAAGAATAAAAACTTTACAGTGTCATACAGATTGTTTGCAAAACTGTGTAAAATGATTAAAGTTTGTTAAGAAGCTTATTTGTTTTTAAGTAAGAAAAAAACAGAAGTTATGAAAACTGATAAAATCTGCAGTTTTAACAATTTACTCTGTTTAGTTCCTCCTTCTGCACAACATTTAAAACATGCTTATTTGATTTACACTTCCTTTTCATGAAACCAACGTTTATTTTAGACATTTTGTATTGGCTAGGTTATATTTACCAGGGTTTCCATAAGTCATGTAGCCTTTGGTGTTTCTCCTTTTTTATCCAGTTGTTGAATATGACCACAACAAAACTTAATTTAAAAATGGTCTGGTATAAACATTTTCAATGGACTGAAAGTGCAACCAGTGTCCAAAACACTTTAGATTATTTATCAAAAATCATGTTCCAGACTTCCAAGAAAGTCTGTGTGCTTTGAAATAAAATGAATTCTGAATCTGATTCTATTCTGATTCTGAAAAGACATGAGAGAAAATACATGTATTTTTTATGCTTGAGCGTTTGCTACTTTCCAACTAGCAAAATGACTAAATACATTTTGAACTGCTCTCTCTCCTTTCTCTTATTCATCGTCCAAACAGCAACATACTAAAAAGAATCTCTTGTATAGTCTGGTGTGTAAAGCAAACAAAGCTGGTCTGAGTCGTTTATTTTGATGCATCAAACCTGACCCTCAGTCATTTTTACTGCCACAGCAGTGAAATGCCAACCCTTAAAACGCAAAGCTAATTACTTGTGATTTGTTTCATACCTGTTTGATTTCGGGGGCTGTTTAAGGCAATCAGGCTCTCACAGTGAGTTCTGTGCTGTGGCTGAGCTGTTTACATAGCTCTCCTGGAAATATGCTGACACTATAGAGAGCTGAGAAGAGAGAAGAAGAGGCCTACTTCACTCTCTACACTCTAGGCAGAATCAGGATCTATTTGTGGGGAGGGAAAGGTCAAAGAAAGAAGAACAATCTAGTTGGAGTAAAAATAAATTATACAACACAATACATAGTGCAGTTATTGACACCACTTGTGGTAGCATAACCTCTCATTGAGCTATTGATGTAGTTCTTTACTAGTGAGTTTTAAGATTCAGATTACCTACTGTACCATCCTGCTCACTGTGTGCGGTGGAAATATATTCCTGGGCCCTTGCTCATCATAGATTCAGCTCTTATTTACGTTTTGATAGATAATCTAAGAGTAAATATAGAGACACACCTGAAAAGAAGATCTTTGGCTGTAAGTATTACCTGTCATATGAAGAGCAACACATAATATGCTTTCTTAATGTCTAAGAAATCAACCTTTGTAACAGAACCATGGAGCATTCATTTAAAGTAAATAGATACCTGTTTAACTTGAAACAAATATTTGTTTTATTTACTTTAGTTTAAGTTATTTTATTGGAATTCCTATGAGTGCCACTAATTAAGGAAATTGTAGTTAGAAAAATACCCCCCAGTTTACTTATCTGAATTCCCATTTATTTAACTTGAATACGCATAGTGATAAATATATCCCTTCTGTAGGAAACTGTGACTGATAATAGATTTTAAACTTAACTTGAAACCTTTCCTCTTAAACATGATCTAACCCATTTACTCAGCACCTTGTTTCTGCTTCTGGTCTCCAGGTGGGGGAATTTTGTTTGTACAGCAGGTATAAACAGAGGAACAAACCTGTTTTCTGTGTGCTTTCTATGTCATTTGTAAAGTTACGTATATTTCTTTTAAATTATGTAAGTGGATTTTGTTTTTTTAGTTTATCTTTTTAGGGAAATAAAACTACCTCAGGAAAAGAAACTAGGACAGTTTGTACATGAAAAAAGGCAGAAGAAATTCCAAGGATCCTGTACAAAGACAGACTTTAGCATGTCTTTGTGCCATTTTATAACCAGATTATTTTTCCTGGTACAAAGTCATCCGCTACTAAGTGCAAAGAAAATCCTCCTTTGCTACCTATCATTGGGTTGGGACCAAGTTTGTTGTTGAACGTTTTACAATGATCTTCCTTTAAAAGCCCAGAGAACGTTCATATATTTATTAGGAAAACTATCATTTTAAGGCATATTGAAAGTGTTAAAAAAGAATATGGAATTGATTGTCATTTCAAAGATTAGAGACTTAAATAAAGTGGCCAGCTCCAAAGGTCAGCTATAGCAAACACATCCTGGTGCTGTTCAGATGATATAAGACATGATTTATTGTCTCACAGTAGCAAAATTAGTAATGTATGTTATAAAAAGGTATGATAGCATCAGTCTGAAGAATGGTACAAAAATACTGACCAACATAACCTACCTTCACATCATGACAGAGAGTAAGTAGTCACCAACAAACTTATAAAATATAAGAGGCATTAGAAAAACCTGTCAAAGACAGAAACAGTGAAGGAGCTGCAAGACCCTGCAACAAAGACTGATTGTGTTCTATGTTAAACAATCTCCCGCATTCTCAAAATGTGTGGACTGGGGAATAAGTTGAAAGATATGATTCCTCTCTTGCAAAGAACAAAAAACAAGACAATACATAACCCTCCCAAAACATTGCAGAATTTTTTTGTGGTCTGCTAAAACTTAAACTGTGATGTTTGCCAAGATGGACGAGATTATGGATTGCTTGAATTATCAATTTCAAGATGTCAAAGTACACTATCAAACCAAAAAAATGATAACTCCTATGTAGCTTAAAATGTATGTCTAGAGTATAAAAAACATAAAACCTAGGAGGATTTTTTTATACTTTCTTGTACTAATCCTGGAGTAAAGTTTCCAAAAAACCAGAAATTAAATGAAACGATGCTAAACACATCTCAAATACATGTTGAAAAAAAAGTAAAAATCAATGACAGATTCTACAACACAAGGTGACACAAAAGCATTTTCCTTTTCTCCTCCCAGATGCCCTCCATGCACCTGCTCCAACAAAAGGCCCTCGGGGTCTCCAACAGGGAGAAAAAAGGAGAACAAGACACAGTTGTGAACTTTTCAGTGCAAAGGCATACGGGAGTATCGAACAATCCACATCAAGTCGCTTCAAACACCTTAAAAGTTTAGGGAGCCTAATCAATTTACCAAAAGGGTTTTATTTGACTGCAGAGCTCGAGTCAAATCTTTGAAAAGCAGAGGCTGACATTCCTAGAAAAAAAGCAAAAAAATAAAAAAAAATAAAAAAAAAGGCACGTACTGAACCCACGCCTTTGTGTTCCTTTGGTCTTTGTTTGTAGAGGCTTTGAACATGGAGGAGGAGGTAGTTGGCTTCAAGAATCAACCTCAAGTAATGCTCACACACAAACACACACACCTACACACACACCACACACACACACACTTGTTCAGTGTTTAAAAGAAATATATATAACGCTGTTAGATATTATTTTAACTCAAGGTACTGATTCCAATGCCAATGTCAAATCAGATGTAGATTACTTGGAGGGATTTTCATGCTAATGAGGTGGTTAATATTCTGATGATATGTCTACATGGAGTGTGTTTTTTACATCTCTAACAGAAGGTGTATGTGTCTCCCTCTTCGCACAGACAGACACGGGGATGGTGCACCCAGGGGCGAGCGAGGGCCTGTGCTGGCTCGACTGGAGCGCGCTCACCCTTTTTACCGCAGGAAGTAAGACAAAAAGAGCAGCGGCAGGAATGTTTATGAATACCTCCAGTCCCTAAAGAGCTGCAGGCTGACCTGATTATCACCTGCGTGTAATTCCACAGTTGGGGAGGAGCTGCAGCTCCTAGAGGATAAGGGGGAGGCTGAATGAAAGGTGTGTGTTTGTGCGTGTGTTTCCGTATTCCATCAGTGATAGGTATCATTAAACATCATTAGAGGGTTGGAGGAGTCTCACGCTGCTCTTGTTTGGTGTGGAAGACTTTTTTTTGGTTTGTTTTGTTTTGTTTTTTTTTTTCCTCAGATGCACTCCAGGAAGATCACACACGGCACAGCCCTGAAGATAGGCGCAGTTGTTAAAAAACACACATTCAGTTAAAAAAAAACAACACAGCAAAGAAATAAAAAAGGCAGGTATTTATCAGTCAAGCTTGTTTTGTTGTTGCATGCATTCCTTCAACATGAGCTCTGACTGCGGCCTTCTGTGAAAGAGGAAATCAAATAGCGGGGCTAACAAGAGCAAGAGCTCCAACCCCCTGCAGCATATACAAACAGAAATAAACCCAGGCCGCCAGTGTCTAACAATAGGACAGCAACTTTTTCTTCAAGGCTATAGCAAAGTTTGAGGAGTCATTTAAAAGGTTTGTGTACATTTGCTTCTCGTGTATTCAGAGATGGCTGACATTCCCCTATTCATTTCCCCAGACAGGCTTTTTCTTGGTTTGTGTTTAGCATTCAGTGCCAGGATGTGTCATGAGCGATTCTATTGATCAGCTGTAGGGTTTGTGAACCAATCGAGGGAAGCCACAGTTTAACGGGTTCAAGGTGTTTCAAAAAAGGGAATGAGGTGAGAAGAACCAGACCTCAAGTATGTCCAGGTATCTAAACTGTGATCCAAGCAAAGCCACAAAACAGCACTATCATTCAGAGGCTGCCGTGCTCATCCATGAGCTGGCCGATTGGTAGATCAGAAGAGGCCAAAGTATAGCTGAGTGCTGCCATCTTCTGGTGAGGTACTACATGATAAGCGCAGATACATCAGTGGTTTTTCTTCATGTTTCTTAAATTTAAAACAAACTTTGAGTTTATGAGTTGCCCCCCCAGAAAAACCCTGGGAGAACCTTCCCAAAAGATCCAAACAGTCCCAATAAATGCCCCTCTGAGTTGCCCTAAACATTTTATCATTTAATTTCTTTCAAAAAACCTTCATAATCAAAATATGTACCAATATATAATCTTGGATAAAGTCTTACGTGTCTTGAGTAGACATGGAATTATATTGGATTCTTTTACTTCAGTATTATTGAGAAAAAATACTATATTTTCAAAGTATCAGCACAAAGATAAGCTCTAAGGAGCTTTATAACACAAAAGGTTTTTTGGTTATAAAACATGGATTGAAGACAACTAAAAAAAACATGATGTCCTGCAGGAATGTTTATTCTGGGTCAGAATTTTGATTTTTGGATTGTTTTCTCTCTCATTTTGACAAAACTACAGGTTTATTCCTCTGCTCCTTCATTTTAGCACAGCCAGTGGTTACTTTCCTTACTCAGAAGTTAAAGAACAACAACTTGCAATCATCTGATCAGAGACATCACAAACTGTACAATACTGAGAGGGCTGTATTGTTCCCTTGAGTTTCTACACATCATTTTCAACATCAGCATTTTTTTTAGATCCCTTGAAAGACAATGTAGAGAAGCGACTGGCACAATGCAAAAACTGGTGTTGGAATTTAATTCACTCATGCACTTTATATGGTATCTTCTAAAAGTACTTTGAACCACAGAAACTCAGACGGAAAATATTAATTCAAAAGCATAACTTTCAAATCTTCCTTGTTAATTAAACCCAATACGTGTAAATGCTGAACTGGCTAGCACTAGCTGTACCTACAAAGCAAGTAAAAGTTGTCTTAAGGATCAAACTTAGACCAAACTCATTAACAAAACCCTTTGGCATGAATATGATAATAACTCCTGAGGAACAGGGTTATTGAAATCTGATCAGGTTCTGTTTACTTTAAAATGCGCTGTCTGTAGGTTACAAGAAGGCTTCCTCTGACCTTTTGTCCAACCAAACAACCCAGGTCCCAATTTTTGACCTTTAGATTTAGTTAAAACTGCCCAACTTTTGCCCCTAACAGCATAAACTGGCATTTGTGTTGCTGAAATAAACCAACAATTTTTTGAGTGCATAAAGAATTTTTAACACCTCCCCTCTTAAAATCTCAAAACCCTCTTCAGTATCTGAGGTTTTTGTGATGCTTTAATCTTAAATTCAGAGGAGACCCCAGGTGAGCAACTAATAAAACTTAAAATTCTTAGTAAACTGTATTTCTTTACAGCAGACTGTGCTATATGTCCTCTGGTGATTGTACAGTAAACAGTGCAGGAATGGCGGCAGCAGAGAACAGCTCCTGGCTACCTCTTTCCACCCCCGGAGTGAACGCATCAAGCTAATACATGGCGACACGTTGTGAGTTATTGCGCTGAGTACCAGGCCGCTGGTTCTGCTCACAGGCCTGGTTTGATCTTTTATTTACACTACTTTTTGCTCAGGATTTCAGGACAATTTTCTCAGCTCTTTGCAGTCAACAAACTACAAAGCAAGACGCCCATTTCTGGGAGGCATGTTGAATAGAGAAATAAAAGGCCGCTGCTTTGGCTGAAGTGCTTCAAACATAACCATGAAAACACAGAAAAGAAGTAAAACGGTGCAACTGCTTTGGACTACATGCTGCTCAGGTAAAAAGGCTGTGCTCTTTACATCTTGGGAAGGAAAGGTCAGTGGATTAAATGATTGAGGAAAGGCTGTGAAAGAAGAGGCTAATAGACTAGAAAACCAATACAGGTGTAGGACAAACTATTTTGACTGCTAGTACTGTTGCATATTCACTCAAGAGGCTGTCAGAGAGACAGAGCCGATACCTAAAACTATTATTCCGCCATTAGTTTTCTACAGGTCACGATTGTGGCATAATGCAATAGCATTCATCTATTTCATTCATTTTAGTTCTTAGAGAGCGACACACAATTTAATTACCCACCCTGCTCTTTGGCGACGGGAGCGGCAGCAAGTGGCTCACCCCCCTCCCATGGCTCGCTCACTTCTCGTAAAGGATCGAGGGTGCCGAAACAATGATGGATAGAGTCTGAAAAGTGCATTATTTCTGATGCATTTTTGATTATTTCTACCCTTTCCCTTTTTTCCCCAGGTAATGCAATAAGCCTGATATGCTCTGAGTTCTGTCAGAGACATGGATATTGCAACAGCTCAGCCATCACTTTCTATTGGCAGGAAAGTCATTGTTTCTGAAACAAGGGTTACTCTGTTTTTTTTTTATAGCTCCTTTACTCTTTTTCTCATTTTTTTTTGTCTGTGCACTGTCTGTGTGTCTGTCTTTCTTCACAACCCTTTGTGATTCTGTCTGTCTCTGTGTCTCCAGCTTGGAGACATTCTCATTTGGACTAGTGCCTTGAAAGCCCCAACAGACTGCCACAATAGTTCCTCATCAAAACAATTTCAAGGACCTCTTCAAAGTGAATGAATCAATAAGTGCTCATATGTGGGGTTAAAGCAGAGGTTGCGCTGATATTTTTCAACTCCAGACACTCCCTTAACCCCAACATGGAAGCCAATGCCAACAGCTTCCTGTTTGGTTAATGAAATTCATTCTTTAAATAGAGAATATCAATCTCTCTAAATATAACCCCCACCCCACCCCGCATACATACACAAATATATATATATCTAATAAAAAGAAAAAGCATGAAGTCCAGAACAAACCTTTGGGCTAATACTCTTACTGTATGTCTAAACCTGGTTTACCCACATTGAAACAATGCAAATGTCTCTGATGTTTAAGATGTAGATGCTCCCAGCAAGCATTGATCCGCACTGCCCTCAGAGCTCCTATAAAACAAAACAAAAAAACTGAGTGCTTTTCTCTTTGTTCATCTTATTTATCCTCACACTGTTAGACACAGCATTTTCCTACAAATAATTATAGTGTTCTTACTTGGATTCAAAGAGGAGCAAACATTGTATTGTTCTTACTGACATAAAGTATTTCATTTTATCATAACTATTAGCAATGGGGATTCTTTTGTCTTAATTAAAGTGAGTTGCAGTTTCTGTACAAAAGAAAAACCCTTTCTAAGGTTTGCCTTGAATAATTGTTGCATGTTTCTTTCGATATGCGTGCATTACAATAAAATGGTTTGCACATTAATTAAAGTATACCTGTTTTAAAAAGTATATTTTCTGACCTTATGTTTGTAACTCCTGTTTGGTTTTATTTGCAGTTTAGACCAATTATGTGTTATTAAATCTGAGAGAAAATTAATGTGACCCTCTGCAGGAAAAATGGTTGGATTCACATAACCAGATTTAGATGAGGGTCTGTTAAGAGTAGATCGAATACAAACTTACAATTAACCACTCTGTTTAAAGGAACGGTACAAAAGGGAAAGGACAGTAATGATTTCATGCAGCAGGTTAGCAACATATGAAAAAAGGAACTGTAGAACAAAACCAAGATAAAAGCTCAAGTGGCATAACTGCAGACTCTAACCATTAATGAGGAAAATTTCAATCCTCATTAACAATACGCAGGGAATGCATCTTTGTAACAGCAGCTGATTTTACTCTTATGGAATTATATTATTGGGGGGGGGGGGGATTTCTTCTTTGTATTTTCCCCCAACTAGTTTTGCTGTATAATAATTTTGAGGTACATAACATTTTTAAATATTATATTTTTCTGAATTATTCAACACCTTAACTTACATTTACCATTTACTGATCCACTGTCTTGGAGTTTATTCAGGCATTCATTTGGAATTCATTAAAACCTGTCGGATGTGTTGCTTCCCATCTCACCAAGAATTTGGGTTCGGCTATGCACCAAAACTTACCAAAGGACCAACTGTGCTGGTGGGACACTCTGACTCTCAGTTCTTCTTAACTTTCTTCTCAGTTGTCTTGGGTATTAGCAGTACACCACCGTTTTCTTTGATTCAGTCACAAGCTTTACACGTGCAGTTACACAAGATCACCAGCGTTGCTTAGACAGTCCAGGTGAGCTTGGCAGGAGAACGCAGAAGGATAATAATCTTAAACAGGTGAGACGTCTCATCTTGGCATCCCACTTCACACAGAAACACAATGTCACCAGGTAAGGTGGTAATAAAGCATGCAGCTTTGGCCAGGCTCCATCAAACTGGCAGCGGATTCTTTTTTGAACAATTTAAAATTAGGAAAAATAATGATCATTCATTGTTTAATTTGCGCTTGTGAAGCATAATAATTATTTTGGCTAAGACCAGAGTGTGCAGAATGTAAAATGATTTCCTGTTTTTTTTTCATAAAATTGTGTTGTAGCTTTATTGCTTTTGTTTTATATTTAGGTGACTCTGTGCAACAGTAAATTAACTCCTGGCTATTTATTCGGGCATGGCATGATTTCACAAAGCCAAAAGTTTACATTTCATGCTCATAATAGTGGAAGCCCTTTATCTGTTCATGAATTAGTTTTCAATATTTTGTTGATTTTTTCTCCAAAAAGTATTTTATAGCTACATCCTTCCACCTTCTGTGAGACTCTAAGATGTTTCTGAAACCCACTGACATACACTTGTGAGTTTCTCAGAGGATGGTTGTGGTTTGCAACCTGTGCTGAGGTGCAGTTGCTTTGCTTTTTAATGAGTGGGAGAAGATCAGTCTTGTTCACATAAGATGTATATGTATTGGAGGGTGGAAAGAAGAGCTAAAACTTTGCTACTTTTCTTCACAGAAAGCCAGCAGACTCAAAAGATCAGGTTTTCAGATGTTATTTTTTATTAATTTCACTAAAACCTTTAATTCTAAGGTTTTCATAGTTTTTCTTGAAAACATAAGTAGAATAAAGTTGTTCAAACCATCGAATGAAAAGAGCTTATCATCGTCTTCTTTTGTTAGTCCTTAAATCTCAACAAATCAATTTATTCAACAAACTGGATTCAAGAGAGCTGATAGGTGTGAAAACTTTGGTATTCTGTTATATATACAGGATAATGATATTTAAGGAACACATTCACTTGAGCTTTAGGTATATTAGAAAGGACATTTTTTCAAATTAGAAAAGTACTCTGGCCATCATTAATAAAAGTCCACAGACTCAAACCAGTCTAAGACATCAGAGAAGTAAGTAAAAGGGAGGGTTCATAAGAGGAGAGGTTTGAGCTCTGACCAAAGGAAAGCTCTGAATAAAAAGGTGTAAATGGCTTTTACAGGCCACAGCGCTCGATGTAGTTAGACTGTGGCATATTCAGATCAGTTTCAATTATCTTAAACAGCACACCCAGAATACAAGGACAACCTGCTGTTCGTTTTTTCTCTATATTGGCACTTGCATTTAACAGTTCTGGATGAGTCTTTTAGCCAGGGCTCAGAATTTGTTTTTGGCTGCTTGGGTTTAAACTGAACCACAGTGCTTAAAAACTCTTGTAAGGGAAATAAATCCATGGGCTTAGCTCTTTAATCTGAATAAAAAGTATTGCAATTTACAGTTCTGGTTGAAAAGAGCCAAGCAGTAGCATGAGGTTTAACTGGAGAACAGTACAAGCAAGGGCAACTTCAAATATTACAGGCAAATGGTCAAAAGATTCTAATTAATTCTAATTAAAGATTTTAATATATATATATATATATATATATATATATATGTTGGCGACAACATATGTGATTATCAAAATCTCTGAAAATTGGAACATGCAATGTAATCAGCCAACATCAACAAAGTCATTAATGAAGTTCTTTTTGTATTTGCAGATGAAAGCCAGACTTAAACAGGGCGCCAGTGATGCTAGCTGAATGTATCCAACCAGGTACACCCTGGGCCGGTTGCTAGTCTGTGGCAGAGCAACACATAGACACACAAAGACATACAACAATGCACACACACATTCACACCTAAGGACTATTAAGAGATGCCAATTTAATAAACAGTCATGTTTTTGGACTGTGGGAGGAAGCTGGAATACCCAGGGAGAACCCACGCATGGGGAGAACATGCAAACTCTATTCAGAAAGATCCCTGGCTGAGAATCAAATCCAGAACCTTATTGTTTGCAAGGCCACAAGGAGTAACAGTATTAGCATTCATCATATAAAGTCAGAGGCTCTACAGCAGCCTCTTGCTAATGTAGCTCTAAGATACTTTATTTTAAGTTTAATATTATATACATCAGTCCAACAATGGAATAAATGATCCAACAGTTGGAGTGATATAAAGTTAAATGCAGTAGAAAAAATACCTCAACTTTTCTAACACTATAACTTTTTGCTGGACCTCAGTCTGCATGGTCGGTATTTAAAAAAATAAAATTGTTATTTGTGTCTTACTCTGATTTGTTTTCTCAATTTCTCTCTTTGCTTCTTTCTTCCATCTTTCACCACTAGTGCGCATGTTTTCACCGGATCATTTCCCATCATTGTTCTTCACTTCGCGGTGCCATGCCACTACGTTTCCTGTTCCGTCTCAGTATGTACTTGGGTCCATTCGTCTTATAGCCACCTGGCAGCAAGGGCGCCTTTCAGCATATACTCATTCAGTCCTGCTCAGCAGGCCCTGAGCCTTCCCTGTTTAATGAGCCCCATGGACAGGGAACCTGCTGAGCTAATTAAACAAAAACAAACTCTGAGCTTTCCACACGCTCTCTGCAAAACACTGCTTATTGAGGAGTAAAAGTCAAACTTCATGATTCATTAACAAGGGGAAGTCTGAGCAGGTCGGACAGATCAGTGGAAGTTGTGGAGCAGTGAAGAGATGGAGCGAGGGAGGAAACAGGGGAGGGTGTGGGTGCCTTACTTCATTTAGCAGTGCGGCAAAGCACACCCACATTTTTGTCCGAGTTTAGATTTACCACAAGAACATTCTTAAAACTGTCAGCAATTTTGTGATCTATATGTTTATTTTGGCTTTGTGGGACAAGTCTCCAATTTCGTACCTGATTCTAAACCACTTGAAGGTTCTTCATAAGTTTGCTTCTGTCTCTTTCTTCAGCTTTAGCCTTAATTTGCTTTAGCAAAGTGCTGACTAACATATTTAAGTAAATGCAAAGAATTTTTTTGCTGCTTAACAAAGTAGAAGATGTAAATGTACAGAAACATAAACTTATTGCAGCATTGAAAAAATTATAGTACGTTCAATTAACTTCGTCTCAATTAGTTCTAAACTTGTTTTACCATTCTAAAGAAAATAGTTTTAGATATTTAGCTTTAATGTTTGATAGACATTTTTTATAAAACAAGGAAAATACTGATTCTATTATTTTTGTTCCAATTTTACATAATGAGTAAAGTAACCTGAGACTTATGCAATCACACAGTTAATGTCTTGCTTTTCAAAGGCATGTGGTGGTATGCATTTAATTATTTTGAAGCAAAAATTTTATGATAGGGTTACCTAATTTCATGCTACACTATGCAAATGTTTTGTCTACATTGATAAAGAATGTAAGAAAATCAGAACTGTCCAGATTACAAATAATGGACAATAACTTGCATTAGCATTTTTTGTTTGTTTGTTTTTTTCTGTACAATAAGTGGGCTTGTTGCAGATGATCTACAAATATTTCTGCACAAATGTTAAGACATGCAAACCAGTTTGGTTAAGCATATTAAAATGAACACTTTACTTGTGATTCAGCTTGAGAGTGGCTATAAAAAAAGATAAGGTTCAAAGCCATGTAGTTGGAGGTGATAATGATAATCATTAATTTAGAAAATAATTATTTAGAAAATAATGATAAGGGTTAGAAGCTAAGTTTCAGATTTGGAAAATCGCCTTGCACATGGTAAATATATCTCCCACCTATGTATTTGTGTGGTTTGGTAGAAGAATAGGATCAGCATATTGATGAAGGCAAACACTGAATAGCTGAATTGTAAACAAAATCCCTTTGCCTGTATACACGTTTCCACACGATTTAAGATGCTCAAACTTTCTCAAAATCAGGCTCCAAGAGTACAGAAAACCAACCTTATTTAGTTGTCTGCGCTTGCCTGTAGCTAATCTAGAAAATTTTACATGGGAGTAAAAAGGAGGCACAAATGTCTAGACAGAGTGTCAAAGCTGGACCTCTTTTATTGATATGTTAGACGTCTATTATACGTCAATGGAATAAAAAAAAAAACATAAAAAAAATAAATAAATGAAATAAAAATGTACATTTTGTCATTTTCAATTCCAAGAAACAGATAACAAATATAGCTTTAGGCTGACTGAGAATAAAATAGTCCATTAAATAAATAAATACAATAAGTAGATTCAGAAAAAGAACTTTGATTACCATATAGCACTGATTCCAGCCATCATTAGTTAAACTTAAGGTAAAAATTATTGTGCTGGGCAGCAAAACCTCTTACAGAGAGAACTGAATCTAATATCTGCAATGGAATTTATAATAATTACATACCAGGTGGTCCAGTGGGATAGGCTGGATTCCCAGATTCTGTGGCTTCTTTTTCTCCCTCATTAGTTTCCTATTTGTGGTCTTCTTTTTTTCTCATTGACTCTGAAATCTTCCCATCTTCACCACTTACCCTAACATTATTTTCCTCATCTTCAATCTTGTCTTCACCATTTGCACTTTCAGTGGCCTCCTTCACTTGTGGCCCTCCTGGTCTCTATCATCCATCTCTTTTTTGCCAAATAGACTAAATATTCCTCCACTTTTCAATTTCCTTTTTATCTGCAGTGCGCAAGCATCAGGTTTGGGAAATATTAGACAACTTGTGACAACAAAAAAAATCTATAGTAATATATTGATATACTGTAGTAATATATAGATATTCTTGTTTTCACTCACTCTCCCAGCTGTAAAAAAACAACTTCAATAATCACTATTTTTTATATGAACTTTGTTAATAATAATAATAATAATAATAATGTATGATGACAGGGAATGTCCAGGTAAAAATTCTTAATCTTTTTTCTTCATAAGACTCTAACCCTGCAAAGGACAGCTCAAAATGAGAAACCGCACAGTGAGCGTATGTAAAGAATATAAAGTACAAAACACGAAACAGAGAAATATAAAACAAAATATTAACAGATAATAGAATAACACACATAGCAAAAGAGGAAAATTATAAAAGCATAATAATAATGATCAAATAAATTAGTCATCACAGTCAGGCAGCGATGTCATCTAATATGATCTAATGGGGAGCTCCACATACTTACACATAACAATAAGGTTTACGTAACCTGAGAATGTAAGTTTTTCAACTCTGATGGATAGGAGCACTTCCTTTATCCACCTGTTATGAGATTGAAGAAGAGAGAGTTTCCAGTTATGAGTAGGAGCCACCTGGCCAACAAAGTGTTAAAAGACAAAATATTAAGCATGGCTTTAGAGATGAAGGGTTTAATGGGGACATTGAACTAGGAGGGGATCAGGGGAGATGGCAGTATTGTATGCTGCAGTATAAGAGTGAAAACAATAACAGACCAGAAT
Organism: Jordanella pulchra; assembly: GCA_034780135.1. Taxonomy (NCBI): domain Eukaryota; kingdom Metazoa; phylum Chordata; class Actinopteri; order Cyprinodontiformes; family Cyprinodontidae; genus Jordanella; species Jordanella pulchra. The sequence goes on along the minus strand of JAUZNJ010044792.1, from coordinate 13,448 downwards.
GTGATAAACCAGGGGTAAGAACAAAACATATGGGAGAGGTGGGCTGGAGAATTTTTACACCTATTACAGGAGTTGGTCACCTTAAGGCAGGCATGTCCAAAGTCGGTCCTGGAGGGCCGCTGTCCTGCAGCTTTTAGAGGTTTCTCTGCTTCAACTCAGCTGATTCTGATGACTGCAGTTCAGCAAAAGGCTGTTAATCAGTGATCAATGGAAATCAGCTGTGCTGAAACAGGGAAACCTCTAAAACCTGCAGGACAGCGGCCCTCTAGGGCCGAGGTTGGACATGCCTGCCTTAAGGTAAATCCAAGAACACTTTAAATTAGTGTAGTAGATTTTGTTAACAAATTCAGACTTTAAAGGTCTGTGTCTAACACAGATTGAACAAGAGTGAACTGCCAGCTGAATCTGATGCCATTAGTGGTCAAACAACCTGATTCCAAGATTTTGTCCCCAAAAATGTTTGAGACCTAATTAGGGGTTATTGATAGTAGAATTGATAAGGCTGTAAATCAAAAAAGTGTTGTTTTTTGGCCAAATCAAGGGTCATTCAAGAGTTGATCATAGGGTCTGAGGGATTCTGAACAAAGTCTGGAGATAACAGAAAAGATGCGATTTAGGCAAATCAAATCTCCTCAAGAGGTGTGAAAAAGACATAAAGTCCCTAAATCATAAAGACCTTAATTTAAGTGGTTTCTTTACCAAACAAACACTACAAGGTCAATTTATTGCAAGGGAGCAGAAATAAGTGATTGTTTAAAGGTGGGTTGAGGTTTGAGGTCTTACAAAGCCCCAGTTTTCTCCTCATTTGGATCCAAATGTTAAAATACTTTTGATCACCATTTGGTTTCAGGTAAAATGAAAAGCCGTCAAAGGGACCTGTGAGCAGAACAGAGAATAGAGACATAGATTACAGGAGCTCCTTATCTATCTGTTTTAATAGTATTAAAACAAGTGTTACTTTACCACATACAGTGTTCCGACTAAGTCGTTCGTAGTCAATCAGGACCATTTTTTTAAAGAAAAACCTCTCGTTTTTTTCTAATGTCAAAATATTTTTTTAAAATATTGTTTCATATAAACTCAGGTCAGTGCATTGGGAATGCTAAACTGTAGCTGTTTATTTATTTATTTGAGCTTTTTTATGGCACTAGTGGCTTGTTTTTCTGACAGTAGGCTGACAGGAAAGAGGGGGATGAGAGAGGGGAAGAGACATGCGGGAAAGGACCACAAGCCGGATTCGAACCTGAGTCGCCCGTGTCGAGGACTAAAGCCTCCATACATGGGTCGTGTGCACTAACCACTGCGCCACCTGCACGCCCCAAAGCTGTTTAAACCTTCAAATTCAACCCTCCGAGAGTGGAAGTACTAATTTAGTACTACTAAATTAGAACATATTTACAAAAGTGTTACAAATTATCCATTTTCAGGACATCTAGGCATAAAAACATTTCATCTATACTGTAGGTGTACCTAGATACACCTCTAAAGCTCATTTCCAGCTGCATGTGTGATAGAGGAATAAAAAGAAAACATTAAACATTACCCTTATTTTTTATTTATTTTCATAATATTTGCTGTACTCAGCAGTAGTTCAAACCTGTGACTATAATGATACATAGTTTTGCTTTTGGATAACCTTCTGGCTTCACAGAAGAGATTTTTCTTCGAGATATGGATCTGTGAGGCTGCTGGTTCCTTTCTCTGTAGATTTTTCACAATGTACTTTGTGGGAATCCTGGGATGCTTTTGTCTGGATGTCTATCCAGTTGTTTAACCTAAGCCCATAAGTGTTGTTTTAGTAAACTGCCTGACATTTTTTGTAACTAAATGGTTGGAAAAAATACTAAATGTCACATACTTCAAGGTTTCATATGCACTACGGATTACAAGGGGGGGTTACCACGAGGGAAGCATTCAAATGAGGTTGCTTTACATATCATCATTGTGTAAATATGATACTTATGTACGGCTTTATGTATATGTCTGCTGGCATGCATGTTTACATTTGTCACTAACAGTCTGAAAAGACAAAGTAATGCACATGTTTAGTCCTGCCAGCTAGCGTGAGTCTCTCAGTGTGCGCTGGATCATTTCTTCTTTCTCCCCTCTCCTTCTTGCTTTCCTCAGTTTAATGTTTTCCTTTGGCTCTAATGAGTTCTAAGTGGCCAATGCTTTCTTCTCCAGGAAACTCGTGTCAAACTAATTAACTTTTAATGAGAGGAAACCCACTGATTAGGGTGTTTTTCTTGGCAAATGAGCTTATTAATTCTGTTGTTTTGAGGAGTCGGAGTGAGAAGAAGGCCTCTCCTCAGCAGTCTGTACCACTCCTGCCTCACACAGTCAAGCACAGCTTCTGCAGGACTCCCTGCTCACTCTGTATGCCCAGCTGCTGCAGCCTTGGATTTTTGAGTCCAAACACGGTTGCATTCTGGCAAGTATCTCTCCCACACATACGCATACACTTATCCCTTTCTCTTTCATCGCTGCCCAACACTGCTCTCTAGTGACTTGAAGATAAAATGTAGTTTAATTTCACCACAGTCTACAGTTTTGTGGCCTTATAACTAGTTTAATATTTACCCCCACTCAAAATAACTCAATAAACATACATTAGATTATAAAACATACATCTTTGTTAGTTTTACCTGCATAATGAAGCAAAAAAGAAACATTTTTAATGCCTATTTTCTAAGAAAGGTTGTATCCAAAACACTACCATTTTTTATTATCCTCCCATTTCAAGCATAAAGGAAAAATCAACAAAAACATATCTGATTCAATTCAAGCTGAACTTTTTAATTGCTTTTTTCATAAGTCCGACAACCACTATTCAAACCAGTAAGGATATGAAATTCAAAGTGAATATGCCCCAGGATTTATAAGGATATAAAACATCATATGCAATGATTCTACAGAGTCACACCCCCTGTAAAAAGAGAATGTGTTAAAAGCTGTAAATGAACTCAATTAATGCTGTAGGATAAGCTTAACTTGAAAGAGAACAAATGTATAGATTTTCAATAAATGTATTCTGTGGGGTAAAAAATGTATTTTTCTAGTTTTTTTTTTTTTTTTTTTTGAAAATCACTAGGAAGAATAGTAATCTGGGATTTTGGACTCTTTTCATCTTAAATCTGAGTAGAAGAAACATGTTTCTTTACATATCTTCAACAGTGGAAAGGCAAGAGAACATCCCCAGTTAGAAAATGGCAGTGAGAATACAACTACTTGCTTACACTTGATAATGCACTCAGTAATAGTTTTATCTGCCCTACCATCACCAGTGTAAACATATAAACATGTGGAATTGTCTAGACAGGTTCTCAACCTTTAATGGGAACTGAGTGTTGCATAGATGAGACAAAGGCTGTGGTTTATAAGGATGTCAAAATTACTTTTATATTGTTTCCATTGAATGAAATAAAAGATCTGTGTGTCTTTTGCTCTGAAAATCCTTTTACATGATGGTATCATAAGCTCTTTGAAACCAATTCTGGTGGCCCAACCCAGAAAAATAACAAGGCCAGGTTTTGATCATTTTAGAAGAATGCTGATAAAAACATTTTAGATGTTAACAGGTAAACAACAAACTAACCCACTAAATAAAGAATGCTGTAATTTAGTAGACATCATCAGACTTTACATTAATAACTTTATGATTATATATGAGGTTGTACATATTTGCTTATATTTTCACTTGCAGTAGGTCTATTTTAAGTAGAACTATTTGATTTATCCCACAAAAGATGCTCTTATAAAGAGCTAATGTCCTTTTAACAGCTGAAACTTGATCCTGTGGGAGTGGAGCACCACTCTGTCAATCCATGGAAATCCCAAGTGGGAACATTTAATGTGCCGATCTGAGTGGGCCTCTCAGAACCTGGAAAATGTGTCTGTTTTATCTTTCAATTACTGTCAGGGTTTGAAGAACTGATGTTCTACCTTTATCTGCCACAATATGGCTCAAGTTTGTTGAAGTCCCAGGACAAAAAAGGAAAAGAAAAAAAAGGTGAACCAATGAGTCCAAAACAGGAGTGAAAAAAGCGACTGAAAAGCAGGCCCGGCAGCTGGTGCCGTTTCAAAGCCCACTCAAGCCCTTAAAGATGAAATCCATTTTGTTTTAAGCTACGCACCCAGCTTGCCTGATGAGCCCTCTGAGGGTGAAAAGGGATAGAAAAAGAGATGGAGAGAAAGACAGAGACAGAAATCTGTTTGATTTGTCAGAAGTTCTTTAATTTAATCTACAGCTGTCAGGATGCTGAGGATCCAGACCTCATCAATGCCTTTTATCTGCCTGATTTTACCCCAGGCACTAGACACTCTTTTAAACACACACACACCTGCACATGCACACAAGCAATTTACCAAAGAACAAAAAACATAGACAGTAGGAAGAGCTAATTAAAATTGCATGTTGTTTAATATCTGTGAACCTGAACCTATAGAGAAGATCTGTTTAAGCATTTTACAATATATTCCTACTTTCTAGCATAAAGGAGGAATAAAACTAAGGTGACCTGAAGACCTGCTGATGCTGAAGTTTGATGGCATCCATGTTACAAGACTCATTTATGTATCCCTTAAGGTCAGGGATGAAGGTAAAAAGAAAAAGGCTAATTACTGATGAATGAATGAATGAATGAATGAATGAATGAATGAATGAATGAATGAGTGATGAGTGACAAACTGTATTCTAGCTGGAATATTAATCATTACCTGTGTAATATCTGTTGTGTTATTGGAGCTTAGCCTGTTTTTCAGTGTTGTCCTGTTTCTTGTATTGGGACTAACTGGATTTGCCCTCTTTCATCCTCTGACATGGGAGCTTGTCTGCCTGGATGTGTCTTTCCTGGACGAGGCCGCGTGTGGGGCTGGATGATAGTTAGCTTTTATATCTCTGCTTCTTTCTGTATCTCTGTTTCTGTCTCCTTGAACTCCAGTCGGCCTCGGCAGATGGCCACTCACACTGAGCCTGGTTCTGCTGGAGGTTTCTTCCTGTTAAAAGGGAGTTTTTCCTCTCCACTGTCGCTTCATGTATGATTGGTGTGAGGGATTGCTGTTGAATCAATGAGTCAATGCAATCAGCTGGTTTTCCTTAAGCAATCTGCCTGAGTGATTTGATTGAATTGTCTTTGTAAAGTGCTTTGAGATTACATGTGCTGTGAATTGGTGGTATATAAATAAACTAAACTAAATTGAATTGAATTGAATTATTTCTTCAGTTCAGAAAACTGAAACTGTGGTTTAAAATGTCAGCATTTCATTTGTAAGATAAACAAACAGTTGTCAGGAAATACTTTCAGAAAACTTAATTTAGTGGCTCCTTATGCAGCGCTTGCTAAATCTATAGCTTAGAATTCAAATTCCATGCAAACAAATGGAATATCTCTTTAGCTGTAACATATGATGGTGTACTGGTTTAAGGGGATAAACTGACTCTTATGTAGGCAAGACAAGTTTAGGTATAGAACATTTTAGTGGAAAGACAAATTAAAATGCAGCATATGAGAAAAAAATTAGCCTACATCACTGTGGCATAAAAACAACACCAATAATAAAATAGGATAAAAATATATACAATATATTAGAATAAGACGATTATTTAAAAAAATTATTGGTTGACAAAAAATGAAAAGAAAATTGGACTGAAAACAATTAACAATTAGCAATTATGTTTACATAGAAAGTGAATAGCCACATTTTAAACAAATATGATTTTTAATCGAAATCTAAAGCAACTTAAGGTTTTAACATATTTACAGTTTATGAAATAAAAACTTCTTCTCCATGTTTGGTTCTGGTTCTGGGTCTGTATTTTGGTGCTAAGTCATTTAATGATTAATAGACTAGCAGATGTATTTTAAAGTATATTCTCTGAGATACAGGGAGCCAATGTAATGATTTTTGCACTGAGGTATGTGCTCCATTTTCTCAGGTTTAGCGAGGACGCTAGCAGTAGCATTCTGGATCATCTGGAGCTGTCTGTTCAACTTTTAGGCACATCTGTGAAGAAACCATTATAGAAGAAACCAAAAATAAATGCATTATTTTGCTTTTTAAGGTCCTACTGTGACTTTAGTCCTTCAATCCTAGAGATGTTCTTAGGCTGACTTTATGTGCCTTTAATGACACAGATCAGGGTCCATCACTTTAACCAGATATTGAGTCTGAATAGTGTTTTCTTGCGTTATTAGCTGAAAATGTGCCCTAACTTTTAAACTCTCTTTTTTTGGTCTAAGTTACAGTATTACTTCCGTTTTGTTTGAAAACAGCTGAAGAAAATTTAGGCACCCCCATGTGTTGATTTATTCTATGCATTTACCCCACCCTTGAATGGGTTCATAGACACATGTTGACATGGAAATGCATCATGTCATGAAGCATGATGTCACTGTCCTGAAATAATGGCCCAATCCATTTTTTGACCCAAAATTATATTTTTGCTTAAATCACCTCCATGAAACTGGTCACTGATTGTGAAATTGATAAACTCACCGAATGAGCTAATCATGCATTTCAACCCCTGTTTTAAAAATGGACATTGTCAAGATGAATTAGTTTTTATTAAGGTTTTTGTGTCTACAAAAAAGAAAAAACTGAAAAAATGACATAGGCTGTTATTTTAAGAGCGTGACCACATATAGATTGAATAGGAGGGTGCTAAGATGGACCCCTGGGGAATCCCAGGTGTTTGATCTATTAAAACCCATTGAGTACATACTGTAAGGCAACAAAACTGTGTTTATCCAAGGTGGATACATGAGGATAGGTGTCCACATAACTGTTTATATTTGTTCAGAGTATCTCTGCTGTCAAAGTGCTGTAACACATTTTTTGTGATCTGCTTTAACTGTTTAAGATATCTTCACATGAACCATATCCACCTATTTATAATAATTCTACAAAGCATATCTCAAATTATGAAACAAGCCAAAGCCTCATTGATTCTTGTTTGTGGAATAAAGCTGATTTGGACACAATATATGGTTCCTCTGGGAGGTTTAACCAGGCCCCTCTTCTTAAAATTAAACCAAACTACTGATACTGTACTTCTGTATTTAGGAAAATGCTTGGCGGATTTCTGAGGTGTTTTTTGTTGTTGCTTTTTTTTGATAGACCTCTGACTTGCAGTTCAGTTTCTTTTAACACAACATGTCATCAATTAGTTGAGCACATATATTCAAAATAGCTTAAATTTAATGTCTGGTTTTATTTATATTGTTAATCCCTTGTTGTGTCTCTCATTTTTACTCTCTGTGGATTTTCCATTGTTCCTTTTCATGCCCCCCATGGGAAATATTCAATTCCAGATGGATAGGCACTCCTTGTATATTTGCTAGCAAAAAAGGATATTAAATTTAGACCGTCAAAGAACTGAACTGAAGAAATGTGATCCCGAAGTGGTCACTGAAAGCTATAAATGGCCTTTTTAGTTCCTCCTCCTTAAGACCATCTTGGAGTTGGAAACCTCTGGATGCTGGAGAATGCTATCTTGTTATTGCATCTGAGAACGACAAGAATTATTGACTAGCTGAAGACTCACTATGTCCAATTTATCTCTGAAGAGATCCAGCATTTCTCTCACTGTTTGCTCGTTTTCTTTTTCTATGTTGGCTGCTGTGCAGTTTTTCATTTTATCCCTTCCTGCATTTCAGTTTTTACCTCTCAGTTACCCTCTCCTGTCAGCCATACATGACTGGGATTAGGGAAGTGACTCTGTGCTTTTACGACTGTCTGGCTAAACCATTATGAGATGAATTCATAATCCAAGCAAACCAACAGACCTCTTTTGACCTGTTTTGCTCTTCTGCATTTCATTAAGCTTCCTGGAGTTTTCCTACCCAAACTACCCAAATACTTCTAAGTGAGCATGTAGCTTTTCCAGGTCCTCTATGTGTGGTCTATATCCTTTCTACTTGGTCAGTTTAGATGGACAACAATGTTTTGATAGGTTTATATTTATTTCATTTTCTCTCTAATTTCAGATGATGGACTGCACCCATCCTCTGGTTTGTGATGTGGTTTCAGCTTGGTAAATTATTTCAAAACCTCATCTAGTTTTTCACATCTCCACAACTTTATTACTGACCTTTCTTATTCTGAGTTCCTTGGTCTGTATGATGCTGTTTATTCACAGATGTCTTCTAACAATTCTCGGAGGACTTCACAGAACAGATGGTTTATACTGAGATTGAAAAACAAACAGTTGGGCTCTATTATCTTATTAGATGATTTCTTAAAAAGTAATTGGTTACACTGAATTTTATTTAAGAATATCAAAGTAAATGGTGCAGAAATATTTGCATATTTGCTGGTCTATTTCATAAGGTTCCAAAATGTGTTAAGTTTGTTAATGCTGTGACAAAACATCAAAGGTCCGGATGTATAGATTCTTAAATAAAAGTAATAATTATTACTAATGTAATGTACTAAATGCACTAAATATTAGCTTTAATATTCAAAGAATTAATTGATTTAAGTACCTATTACTTTCATCACAGATATTTAATACTGAAAATGCTTTAGTTTTCTTCTTTTCTCCACATTTTGCTACAGCAAATCCAGATTCAATAAACACTTCCCCGGGTTTTTTGAAAGTCTTTACAACTTTTTATTTTTAAGTACAATATATAATATATTTTTCCTAATGGAGGAAATATAGCTGTTAGTGCATGTAAGCTGTAAATAAGTTGTAAAGCGCAAAGAGCACATCAAAGGAGACAATGCATCACGATGCACAGCGGCACTCCTGAGCTGCTCCAAATCCCCTCGCTTGTAGTCCAGTCTGCTTTTGCTGTATTTGTCTATGTTGATGTAAGTAATATTTGCCTAAAATCTCTTTAGTCGCTAGTTTGACCACAGAAGATAGATTTAATGTGCTGGAAATTTTAGAAGGAAGCCTGGACTGTCTGATAGTCAGTGCCATTTTGTTTATTGCTGGCAGTAATCAGGAATTAAAACAATCTGCAATCAGCTTTAAAATATGTTTATGTGAAAGATTAAACTTTTATTTCCTAAATTTGAAAAAGGGTCTACAGAATATAAAATTTAATTTGGTAAACTAAGAAATATAATCACCATAATTCTCCTTTTTGTGCTTAATCAAACACTGCTGTATCTAGTAGGATGCAAAATCTATTGAATGTTGGCAGTCAAATGTTAAATGTTTGCATTTGTGCTTAACAAAGAGGGTGCTGTGGTTTTAGCTCTAGTCCTCATTAGCACTAACAGTAAGAGCCAACATTTAGAATCCATTGCTAGAATTCAACCCACACCATTCACTCCACCTGGCAGATTTATATATGAAAAAAATCAGCTAAGACGTTTACTTCCGATAGTGTACCGAGACTGGAATATTTAAATTGATTGGAAAACTATGATAAAGGAAATATGAAAGAGAGAGTCTCTTTCTTTTGGCAGTTTGATGGAAATTATGGGAACCCTTCTCAACAATGGATGGAAAAAAAATATTTGCATTACTTGCATTTTGATGTATCTGTGCAGGTTCTCAGTCATCCAGGTTCATGGTCAAGCTTGGAAAGTTAAGTTTAGGCAACTGGACGGGAAGTTCCCCAGAAGACATTTTTCCTCTCATCCAAGAGGCTTCCTCAGTTGCAACCGTTGCTGGAGAACACTGATATAAATATAGTGTAATTGTGTCCAAAGAATTAGGGGAGGGGAAGAAAAGAAACAAAGGTGGCTCTGATCCCTCCAACATGATGGCCAATAGAGGTCACCTGGGTGGTATTGATGGTCGTTAGAGAGGTTTTGATGGGTCACTAACTCCCTCGCCAGAGTGGTTTCGGTCACAAGCCTCTTTAAAGTGTGAGTCAGGTGAGGACAGGTGTGACGTGAATATTTTGGGTAGGTTTCCTAAAAGTGCTTTGTATGTAGTGGACAAGTTATATCTGAGACCACCTCCTCTGTTGAGGGATGGTTTTTCCAGATTAAGAAAGATGGCTTCTTTGACCCCCTCTTAAACCATCTGTCGTCCTTGGCTAGAATATGGCCTTTGTTGTCCTCAAATGAGTGTCCTTTGATCTTCAGGTGTAGGTAAAGAGCTGAGTCCTGTCCTGGGGAGTTACACCTTCTGTGTTGAGCCATGCACCTGTGAAGAGGTTGCTTGGTCTCTCCAATGTACAGGTCTGTGCATTCTTCACTACACTGAACAGTGTAAACCACATTGTCAGTCTTGTCCCTGGATGTCTTAACTTTGGAGTGAACCATTTTTTTGTCTCAGGGTTTTGCTGGGTATGAAGTGCACGGGGATCCAGTTCTGGTTAAAGATCTTCCTTAGTTTTTTGGAGACTCCAGCAACATATGGTGTAGCGAAGAAACATCTTCATACCATATGTTCCACTATGGGAACAGACCCACCGACCCAGGAGGAGATCCCCTGACCTCCCGTGAAAGAAGGGGGCAGGCAGAAAGGAGGGGCTGGACCAGTGCCACCTGGAGGAGGGGGGGTAGGGGGGGTGCATATGTGTAATTTTTTCATATGTGTAATTAATTCCAACAGCTTTTCCACTATTTACATAATTCAGTTTAATTTAAAAATATTAAACAAAAACACAAAATCAAAATGGAAAATGAAATTGTATTTCCTGGGTGTTCATCTCCATCTTATTAGAAAAACGTAACATACTGTTTATAGATTTGCAGGAAGTTTTCCTGATTCTTATATAAAATAGCAGCAATAGTGTCAGATGTTAATAACAATAAATAATTTGTCTTCACAGTCCTCTTTACATTTATAGACTAATACATTTTTTTTGTAAAATCTGTGGTGCTGTACTGCCCTCTAGAGTCAACACTGGGAAACCACAATGGTACTTTAAGTCATTTTAACTACAATTTAATGTTATTTTTTACTGAGGATTGTAGTGAAAGCCAGTATTTATGTGTTCATTTGGTTGTGAGTTCCTTTTATATAGGCTTAAATTCAGCTGAATGTTAGAGATTAAGGGTTTATTGAACCTCATTGAGCTTAATGTTTGCTTCCTTCCTGATTATATATTATCTGCCCCCCCACACACAAATAAAAAATCACCAAACAAGAATAATTAATAACGATGACAAAAAAGGACAGAAGCAGATTTTACAGTATTTAACTAATTACCTTTAAGGTTTACAAGAAGAAAATACAGAAAGAGTAAAAAACAAGAGACTAAGAAAATGTTTTGATCTTCTTTCATCATTCAGTTACATAACAGGTTAGAAAATGCATTAGGCTCATTTTTGTTAAAAAAAAATCAAAACAAAACAAAAAAAAACCTTAACACTTAAAATTGGTCCCCCACAGTTGTACACAGTAGGTCATATATAGGAGTATCAGGGAGCAGGAAATGTTTAATAGGGTCTTTGGTTTAAAAGGATTGATTTTTAAAATGTTTATCCTTATGTACACAGTTAACATATTGCTTCCATGTTAGTCTGTTATCAATTATGACCCCTTTTTTAAAACTGTAATAATTTTAGTAACACTTATTTTCAGTTTTATATCATTATGTACTTCTTTTTGTTTCCAAAAACCATAAAATTTTGTTTTTGCAAGTGGCAATATATTAACATAAAAGCATGTTTTAAGTACCTCTGGTTCCTTTTCTATTACTACCACAAGTGTTTTTAAATTTTTACTGTCATCTGCAAACACAATAAGCTTATATAAATAAAGAATGTAACCGTCCTTTATTTTGATTAATGAAAATAATTATTTAAGAGCAAGAGTATTTACAGTATCATTATCCAGGGCAGAGGTAATCTCATCTATGATGTACAATACATCACATGTAGTGAATTGATATTTACTAAAACCTTACTGTTGTTGACCAAGTAATTTATATTTTTCAATAAACTATCTAACTGGTTTAAAAAAAAATCCTATTTTTTTTGGGGGGGGGTCTTTAATGAGAGATAGATTTATAGTTTTGCATCTAGTGTTTATCATCATTTTTAAATAAAGGGATAACTTTCACTACAATAGACTGGTGACTGTTCCAGGGTGTACACCACCTTTCACCCAATGGCTAATAGAGATAGATACCAGCCCCACCGGATGGATGGATGGATGGATGGATGGATGGATGGATGGATGGATGGATAGATGGATGGATGGATCTTCATAAGATCTGGAAAAAAAAAGAGTAATGAATACAATAATGAAAGGACTTATTAGATATAGCCAGAGGCTTAGCAACAAGATAAAAAACTTTCTGTAACAGATCATGCATCAGGAATGTGTATAGATTTTACGTTTGCATTACATGTTTTGAAAACCTTTACTTTCAATGTAAATTATTTAATTTCAGTAAAAGAAAAAAGTGGTTTGTCCATAAATACTTTTTTTCTTTTAATTTGAATGAATAACAAAAAAAGTAATTACGCTTCCTAACAGCGGTTTGTTGTATCACTCCAGGGCCCCCTAGTGGTTGAGCAAAGTGTTACAATAGCAGACAGAAAAATAAGCCTCTAAAAACTTTTTTCGTACTTGCCTCTCATGACAGAACAAAAGAAAAAGAAAAAGAACAAACGAAAATGAACACAAACAAGCACAAAACACAAAAGAGAAAGAAAAAATTTCAAAAATATTGGAATATTGGACTCTTTGTGACTAATTTAATCAGGGGGGATAGATTATAGCAGGGTGGTCTGCTTTAATCTGTTCCCCCTTGTAACCTTACAAAGCAAAGGTCTATCAGCTCCAAAGTTTTAGCAGTGATTTGTCATCATAAAAGATGTTTATAAGCCAAAAAAGAAAAAGTTGGAACTCTTTTTGTCCGATTTAAGTCAGGGGGAACAGATTATAGCAGGGACAGACAGCAATCTGCAGCAAATACTATGGTTGATGAAGTTCAAGCCTAGTGTCAAATGATAATCTCAAGAATGTGTATATTCCTATGCTGGATGTGTAGATTTGATTGGGATATAAATTTAGAACACTTTAGAACAAACTGTTTATTAAGGATAGTACAACATAGAGAAATTATAATATAAAACACAAATATAGAGTACTATGTTTCACATAGAAACATTTTTATTGATCATTAGTTAAATTTTCCTTCTAGATATAGTCTTTAACGGTTGCACGTACACTCCGTTTTCTATTTCATTTTTATTACAAGTATATGGTTGACAACAGTTTTCAATGGGATGAGAACATTTAGACACCGTGAAACAACGAGAGGTTTTTGTAAGGAACGTGTTGAAACGAACAAGGAGCTTTTGGCTTTCAGAGAAAGGATTAGACACTGCTGTCAGCGACCTATGAAGCAAACGGTCGTGTTTTATTTTTGTTTTTTATCAGTATCATTGGTGATATTTTGCTATAACCTGTGAAGAGAAGAATAAAACAAAAGAAAAACGCATCCTTCATAAATCAGAATCAGAATCAGAATCAGGTTTATTGCCAAGTAGGTTTTCAGACTTACAAGGAATTTGCCTTGGTGTTT